>APFE030474722.1:58263-80894 GCA_000404065.3 Pinus taeda
TAAACAAAGCTAACATAAATAAATAAAATAAATACAAATAAATAAATAAATACTTTATCCTATCTCCTAGCTAATGGCCCATCCATTCATTTTATCTTTATTGCTAGCATGACAATAGCAAGGTCGAAATATGATGATTTGGAGTAGGACCCATATGATGTCTCAAGCCTTTCAAAAATTAGAATTCTCAAATCGAATTTCAAAATACTTCATAATTCTGGCAGCAAGAAATTGTAAAAATGGGTCTCCATGTAACACCTGTAACTCCCAAATGGTAGCACCTGTGTAAAATATGAGATAGGTTTTTGTATATGAGCTTGTTTTGAATAAAAACCTCCCTCAATATTTTCAAGTACTTCTCCAGCTCCTCAAAAAATCCTCTTCAAACCAATGGCTAAAACAGGAAATTTGCAGTCTGAAAAATATGCTTTGAATATACATTCAAATCTCCTTATCCATGACACCTGTGAAAAAACTAGAAGAGGTTATTGTTATTTGGCCTATTCTTGGAAACTATGTCTTTCAGTTTTCCAAAATTCAGCTACATTTGGTCGGAAATATCTTTTGAAAATGATGACAAAAACAGTCAATTCCATAGCAAATTCATAGCAAGTCCAATTAGCCCTCCATGATCTGTATGTTTGCACACCTCCTCTGGAAAAATGGATCAAATGGGTAGGCTTGAAATGTCTGTGTGATGGTTTATAACCTTTGAAGTGGTTTTTTTCAATGCCTGCAGACCTTGAAGATAAATAGTAAGAGGAAAACACACTTTGATTCCTGTATTATAGGATCCTAACATTGGCTCCAAAAGGGATGCCATCCTCCCTGTGAGGTGACAAGAACACCATAGACTAGTATCCAGACCATTGGGAAATGGAGTCTAACTGCAATCTGACTGGCTGACTGACTTTAAAACAAACAAATTGACTGACTTACACAACTGAAAAATTTAAAGAAAACAAGAAATTTGACATCACATCACCAAAGTCTTAGGGCCTTCTCCTCAGGCTTTAAACCATGATGATAGTCATCCACACCTTCTGAAAGTACATACACTAGGTGATCTCTTCTCTCTAATGTAGCCAATCAATAAAATGGCTACTTGGCTGAGTTCTACCCATACTTCTTATGAGCAAGCAAAAAAGATATAAGAATGGCAACCCAAAATACCATTGAAACTGTTGACTGTAATCCACAAATATAAGAACAACCATTTTCTTTGATGACTATAATATATTATCCCAAGGATCTTGAAAAAAATGAAAATTCACCTCTTTTGATGACAGCAACAAATCATCAAAAGAATCTTCAATAAAATGAAGCATTACCCCATCTTGAAATCTAGCAAAACGACAAGCACTCTCTTTGTTTTCAACCACTAGCATATCAACAACAAAAATGTCCACATCCATACGGTTTTCAACAATCTGCTATTCTTCATAATTTCCCTGCAATACTGAGTGGCTATCACCCGGAACAATTTCACTATCTAAATCCTTTATGCATGCAAATTCAAAACTCTGATTTTCACAAACTTCTTGAAATAATAATTCAAAAAATGAATGGACTGAACAACTCAAAAGCATATTTAGATCTTCTTCTTGGTCACTTAACAATTGGCAACGTTGTTGAATATACCCATCAGACTCTGGGGAAAAGACATGAGATTCATCATCAAGAATAAAATCTGCTTCACTTTCAATGGAAGAAGAAACCTTTATCTGTTGGACATTTTCCTTAACACCTTTGTCTTTACCATGATCATACAAAAAATTACAAGCCTATTGTAAATTTTCCTATGACTTTTGTGATGAAACCACTATTGGACAAGATAATTATGCTGGCTTCCAAATTAAGTCTCCATCACCCCTGTTTTCAAACTCACAACCAGCTAAAGGAGGAGAACTTTGACTGCATAAATCATCCAAATAATAAACTATTGGATGATCAAAACCGAAGAAGGTTGCTACGATCTTCGACTAAATGAGTCTTCAATATAACAAGTAACAGGGTCATCAATTATATCAAAAGGTTGTTGCCTGCAAGTTATGTTAGCTTCAACTTGGTTTCCTCCTTTCTTAGCGATCTTATAATTTTCTTTCAGCAATTCGAATGTAGCATAACATAAAGGTAGAGAGTTACCATCAACAAATTCATTGTTTTCTTCATGTTCAATGTCAAAATTATAAGACTGCTCACTTGAATCAATACTTTCATTATATTCTTCAAGATGATTGCTTTCCTTAAATTGTTGAAATTGAACATCCTTTTGCTAAGAACGTGTCATTGGTTTCTCTTCAGGACTGTTTTCAAATGAATTGATTAAATAACCAGTTTCTGACTTATGGTGACATAAATCAACAACCTCTTCTTCTTCTACCAAATTTGCTTGGAGAGGAGTTCTTCTTTGCTGCCCCTCTAACAACAATTTTGTTTTGCATAGTGAATGTTTCCATCAACCTTTCCATGGTTTTCATCAATGTATCCAACTTATGGTGTGACAATGGGGAAAACTCCTCCTTAACCACTTCCCTTCTTTCAACTTCCATTTTGGCTCTTTTGGTCAACAAATTTTCTTCCACATTAACAATACTTTTCTGCATATCTTGCAAAGTGGCAGGATTCCTCTCCCTAAGATAATATTCAAGCTCAGCATCAAAGCCATATGGATAACAAAGCATGGCCAATCTTGGGGGAGGCTTTACATCAGTAGGTATGGAATCATAAACACTATTGAATCTGGTTGAGAAATCTTGGACTATCTCACCAGGTTGCCTCTTCAGATTATGATACTCAGCCATAATTTGAAAAGGGTTATTTTTAACCTCCCATTTGTCAAGGAAAATGTGTTCAAACTATTGGAAATTAGGAATTCTTCTAGTTGTCAAACTTCTATACTAATTCCTAACTTCTCCTGAAATACTTTGAGCAAATAGTCTCAATTTGACATCTTCATATTCTACTTCCTCAAGGTCAACGAAGTCAATGATTTTGTCTACATGTTTCCTTGTTGTGATCTTACAAGTACCATCAAATTGAGGTAGCCTCTGACCATAATTTTGTGGTAACTCATGCAAAGGGCCTGTCAGATTTAATGGGGCATACTGAGCAATAGCCATGACTGAGGTCTGAGATGAAGTTGTACCTGTTGGACTATGATTATCATTTTCATCTTGTTCAGGACAACCAATACTAAAATGAGATGCACTTGTAGATTCAGGGGAATGATATACACTTCTAGCAGGGGATTCATGTGTAGGTTTGTAGTCTATATTCAAATTCAACACATAGAAAAAAATACTTTGAACATTTCAAGGAAAGGACAGGAAGCAATTAATAAAACATAATACTATACCTTAAAGAAAATCCAAGTTTAAGTACCTGACTTTCACATACTCTCCTTCCATTCTTTTGCTGACAAGGCATGTTCTTATCTAAATATGATTTGAATTTTTTTTAAGTCACCAAGTGAATACTTGATCTTCTAGATCCTTTGAAATTGGAGTCGCCAGGTGAATGATTTAGCCTTTCTGTGTCTGTTTGTTATTCACCATCAACAAACAAATCTGAAACTTTGATGATCTTTCTCTGAGAAGATGGAAACTTGTGTTCCCCGACAACGACGCCACTATGTTAGCACTCTGTAAATCCCTTTAGGCTGAAGAAAGGGCCATAGAGGTAACCATAATCTGATTTTGGCTAGAAACTAGTCTTTTCTAACCGGAGAGGGCTTCCTCACTTGAAAAACCTAAAAAATTGAGACTTTGAAGCACATATTCTGATAGAGACAAGATCTGAAGAGAATTATTAAAGTTTATTAGAAATTGGTGAAGGGTTTTGGAATATTGATGCATGTGATTACGAAGGTTAATATCTCATCATAACCAACCAATAACATACACAAAGGCATGTCTAGCACATTTCTCGAATAGGATATAATTGTAGTACAGTGGGAAATAAACATAGAACATCACTCATCCACTTGTGACAAAACAGATTAAAATTCTATCATTGCATCTCAAATGATTGAGTATTAAGAAGAAATACAAAAAATAAAGGCATAATACATTTTATTTGCTTTTGAAACATTAAGTCACAACTAAAATAGAGCATGCATGATGAATTCGAGCATAGTTGTTTCAATTATACCTTTAAGGAGAACTGAGGGAAAACATATAAGGTGACAAATACAATGGAGAAGAACAAATTCAAAATGGTATACTGCAATAATATTTGAATAATCACTTGCAAAACTCTGGATGAATCATTTTATTACAGAAAAGATAAATCATAGTGCACACAAGTATATTCAAATCAGTTCACCACACCATCCAACCCTTTCTAGCTTGAAACAGTTGGTATTAAATAGCCTTACAACCTCCAAAAATCCCATGTCCAGATACAATGAATATCTAATCCATGAGGTGGGTTGAATCAAATTAACTTAGCAACATCATGTTTTTCTTAATAAGAAAAATCAAACAAAGCTAACATAAAAACTATAGTTTTTATCTTTAAAGAAAACACAAAGTACTTTATCCTATCTCCTAGCTAATGGTCCATTCATTCATTTTATCTTTATATCTAACATCACAATAGCAAGGTATAAATATGATGAGTTGGAGTAGGATCTATCTGATTTCTCAAACCTTTCAAAAATTCAAATTCACAAATCGAATTTCAAAAAACTTCATAACTATGGTAGCAATAAATTGTAAAAATGGGTCTCCACGAAACACTTGTAACTCCCAAATGGTAGCACCTATGTAAAATATGAGATAGTTTTTTGTAGATGATATTGTTTTGAATAAAAACCACTCTCAATTTTTTCAAATGCTTCCCCAGATCCTCAAACAATCCTTTGCAAAACAATAGCTAAAATAGGCAATTTGCAAAGTCTGAAAAATATGCTTTGAAGATGCATTTGAATCTGCCGATACATGACACCTGTACAAAAATTGGATAAACCAAATCTACCCATGTGTTTCACAACATGGGCTAACCGCCTCTCATGGATACTTATCTCCAACGATGCAATCATTTACTAACACCTGTGGGTTTTGGTCTAATGGAAATCGTGATTCCCAATACTTCTCTATTCCAAAATTATGTCATGGTTTACAAGTTTTTGGAATGTGTCAATTTTAAGATTCTCTATTCCATACAAGTTTTACTTTAAGAATGACACAATATACCGAGAGTTTACTAAATTGTTAAACGATTCCATTCAGCTCAATTGTATTCCATACTATTTTTATTTTAATATATAATAAAAGACATTCGATTGACTAAAAATATTTTTCATATAAATTTCTCAAAAGAAATAAAAGTTAATTAATCAATTGAAAGTAAGATACCTATATCTAAATATTCATACAAATTTCACAATGAAACTACAACAATAATTCCACATTTAATAAACAATAAATATATTTAAATAAAAGCATATTCTTTAAGAATTACCATAGATTGTTTTTTATTTTTTATATTTTAATTGTGAGCTTGAATTATACTTGCATCTACTTTTCTAACCACCCTACCAATTCCAATGGATACTTTCCTTTTCAAAGGTCCCTTGAGATGCAATGGGGTTGTATTAAAGGTACCAACTAACAAAATGAGAAGAGAATGAAGTTGTTGTGATTTTGTGGAAATCCCTATGTCAAGATAGACCAATCTCATCAACAATTACCAATAGAAATTTTAGGATTATGGCAACCATCTAGCTTTAGGATACAAAAGTATGAACACTCTAACTCGAGCCCTCATTTAATAGGCTCTGTGGCTCAAGGCACTTGTAAATCTCATGCAAAAATATAATTTACTAATTTACTAATTACCTATTATAAACCCACCCATGTGTCACTCACATGCACAAGTAATTCATTATTGAAAAAATTAATGATTATTTTTGCACAAACTATTACACTTCCTATTTTTGTGCCTAAATGTTTTCTTGATCTCCTCCACTTTTCCTATTTGAGTAATTGTATATGTAGGTACTAATCTTGTTAATTATTAACTCTCTTTAATATCTCTCAAACACACTTTTATTTTCCCACATTTCTATTTGAATTTGAATTACTTGTCCTTCTTTATTCTCCTTGATTTGTGGGTGCACTATTTTGTAGTTTATTAAAATTAATTCTTTTCTATATCATGCACATCTCTTAATGCATTTATCTTCAAATAATTCTTATATGAGCTATTTTTTTTTTTCCTCTTAATCATGAAATGTAATAACCTATGTGATCAATCAATCAAGCAACCCTACATTTTAACTTTTCTCAATCTAAATTAAATGCACATGCTTAGTGAAATGTAACAACACTAGTCGTCACCTAATGGGGCATATCACTATCTCTGTAACCTAATATTTCTATAATTTTCCCTTCAATTCAATTCCTATAGCACTAGTCAAGCATGCCTAATGCATTCTACCATGGAATGCATTCATATACAAGATGTAATTACATAAATGACATAACTTACATTACTATTCACATGTAACACATAAAATTACTATTGGGAATCACTATTTATGTTAGACCAAAACCCATAGGTGTTAGTCAATGATCGCATCGCTAGAGATAAGGATCCATGAGAGGTGGTTAGTCCATGTCATGAAACACACAGGGAGAATTGGTTTATCCAATGTTAAAAAATCTCCCCCACAATGCGAGTCGGGTGTGTATTGAACTCGCAACCTACGCTTTGATACCACTTGTTGTGAATCGGGATTTTCGTTAGACCAAAACCCATAGGTGTTAGTTAATTATTGCATCGCCGAAGATAAGGATCCACAAGAGGCAGTTAGTCCATGTCACGAAACACATGGGGAGCATTGGTTTATCCAATGTCCAACAAGTACATGAATATTAACAATTGAAATCATATAAACATAAGAATAAATGCTTATATTTTAGTGAGAGCACCAACTAGATGCATATCTTAGATGTTCCACCTAGCCATAAACCATGCTACTAATCCTCTGTTCATAGCGGATCACCTGTGAGCTGGGGCCATGATCCAAGATCTTTTTCTTATAGATGTATTAAAGAATTACATGCATAAATTGTAGCTTAACCATAGAAATTTAATGTGCACATGAGAGAAGAGGAGGAACACATAAAAGCATGAAAGAAGACAAGAGACGTGATAACAGAGTTCGTCCGATTTGGACTACATCTTTGAGCCCTAATCAATCAATGGGGAGGCCTGCATTCATTAAGTGGCATGAGACAAAAGAGTACAATCATCATTTACAAAAGGAGTCTTATACCTCCATTCATGAAAAATGGCCAAAAAATGGAGAGCTCTTTTGGAGAAACGAACAACACCATTGAGTTCGTGGCATCGAGAAATCCTAAAACCATATAAAATCTATCGAAATTTGACAAAGTGAAATTTTGTCCCCCTAAAGAAATTGCTCAGATCATGGTTCCAACCCCCTCTCTACACTACTCATGGTTTTGCGACCTGCAATTGATCTGCCTCAAACTGTGTGTGTGCCCTTCTCCTCCTAGTGCACTGAGAAAATAGGTTCATTTAATGTTTGGAGGGAGGATCAACCAAGAAGGTGGTTCGGCACATTGGTAATAATAACAAAGTTTTTGAGGAGGGGTCGAGGGATCAAATCTTGCCCCTCCCCTTTTTAGCATATAATATGGTTACAAAGTTTATTTGGGGGGCGAGTTCGCCAATATCGATGGCCCGCTCCCCCCATTTCCACTACCGCTGTTATATTTGGTTGAGGTGGAGGGGCGGCGGGGTTGACAACCTGCGCCCCCCACCATTATTACATGGTTGTTATGTATAGATTCCGGGGTGGCGGGGTCATGGCCACCCACCACACTCAATTTATATTTTTGTTGCATGGTTCTGGTGGGTATGGTGGGCGACGGGGTCATGGCCGCCCGCCCCACTAATTTTTAATATTGTTATGTGGTAGTTCCGGGGGCGGCGGGGTTATGGCCACCCACCCTATATTTGTTTTTCTTAATATTTTGTAACCACCACCCTTTTTGGATTTTTCCAAAACTTTAGGCGATAGAAGACAAATTAACGGACCCACAAATTCACCCTGAAAACTGGCCAGATTCCAGTGCCGGAGTCTTGCCAAATTGTGCCCTCCTTAAGCTTTCCACATGGGTAAGTCAACCCACAACTTTGACTGCTTCTATATTCTTCATACGGACTCGGATTGGAGTGTCATTCACACTGTTAGAATCATGTCAATGAGCACTTTGATCTAATGTCAAGTTAATCGACTTTCTTCCACTTTGAATTTTGTTCCTTTTTCATGCTCCTGGTGTCTAGAGATCCACCTGGATCAATCCTCCCCATTGAGGAGCTTTTGGACCACCAAAAGATTTATCAATCAATTGGAAAGTGAGGGAATTGTTCCCTCACTCTTTCTTTTTCCAGCCATTTTTCCTTGCTAGGGTGCATCCCCTTGAAACTAACTCCAAGGTATTCAACATCTCCCCATCGTGAAGTCCCGGTTCTTTTGTCAAGGATGATATCTCCAGGAAACTCATCGAGATACTCTAGTGCAAAATCATTAACTGTAGGAATTGATCCCACCTCTTCGGTGTCCATAATCAATGGTGGCTCATAGAGCTTTAAGTTTTCCACATTCACTATGGAGTACATTTGTATATATGTTGGCAAATCGAGATGGAAGGCATTGTTTCCAATCTTCTCCAAGATGGTGAATGGACCATACCGGATTGGTCACAACTTCTTCCCTTCTCCCTTCATCCTGTCCTTGCTAATATGGAACCACACTTTGTCGCCCACTTGAAATTGATGGTTGACTCGATGTTTTTCATGTCGAGCTTTGAACCAGGCTTGAATTTTCTCCAATTTCTCATGTGATGCTTGGTGAATCAACTAGATCTGTTGAATGAACGCTATGCTTTGTTCCTATCATCACATCCACTAGAGTCATCTTCCCTTCCAAATACCATATCAAAAGGATATTTGGGTAGGTAGCCAAAACATGTCTCAAATGGTGAAGGATGTTGTGCACTGCTCGATTATAGGAATGCTGCACATATGGAAGATGCTAATCCCACAACTTAGGATGTTTCCCACAATAGCCTCACAACAAGGGTACCATAGTGGAGTTGAAAACCTCTGTCTATCCATTAGTCTGTGGATGAAATGTTGTGCTTCTTTTCAACTTGGTGTCCATCATCTTCCACAAGCTGGTCCAAAACTCTTTGAGAAAGCGAGAGTCCCGATCTAACACAATCGATGTGGGCAACCCAAAATGGACCCAAACATGATGAAAGAAAAGATAAACAGTCTAATCTGCAGTGATCTGCTTTTTACAAGGCATTAAAATACACAACTTACTAAAATGGTCAATGATGACATACAAATAGTCGTGAATTTTTCTAGACAAAGGCAAACCTCCTACAAAATCCATCAACACACTTTCCCATGGATGACTCGAAATAGGGAGTGGTCTGTAGAGCTTGAGTTTTCTATTAGAGGGCTTTGAAACATAACACATCACACATCCCTTTACATAGCGAGTCACAATGTTCTTCATATGAGGCCAAAAACAAAATCTTTGTACATGACACAAAGTTTTTTCAACACCAAAATGACCAGACACAAGGGAGGTGTGGGCCTCCCAGATTACATGTACCCTTTCCCCTGTGGGTATGCATAATTTACCAAGGTGATACAATATTTTCCCTTGCAAGTGATGGTTGTCTACTTGTGAACCATGGGTTAGTTTTACATAAATCTCCTTAAATTCATCATCATTAGCATATTGTTTAGCATAACTTTCAAAAGATAATGAAGCATTATGAAAAATAACAGAAGCATAAATAGGAGGGCGAGATAGCATATGGGCCACTTTGTTTCTAATTCCATTCTTATACTATATTACCAGATGAAACTGCCAAAGAAAACCCATCCACTTAAAATGACAAGATTGATGCAACTTGGTTTGTGATTAAAGATAATGCAAGGGCTAATGATCCGTATGGATGATGGTTTCCTTGCCGATCAGGTAGTGTTTCCACTTTTTCACACTCTGCACCAAGGCATATAACTCCTTGTCACAAGTGGGATAGTTTATCACAGCCTGAGAGAATTTCTCTGAATGGTAACATATTGACTTCTTTTGCTACATCAGTATAGCTCCCATGGCATATCCGTTGGCATCTATCTTGATCTCAAATAGATGTTGGAGATATGGTAAGGCCAAGACCGGTGCAGTGATGATATTTTCTTTCAATTCTTCGAAGGAATTCTGTTGCTTTCATCCCCATTGAAAGACTTTCTTTACACTTGTCAGTGTGTGTAAAGGTGTTGCAATAATAGATAAATTGGCAATAAATCTCCTCCCATACTGTATTGCACCCAAAAAGTTGAGAACCTCGGTTACATTAGTAGGCTTAGGCCAATTTACAATTGCTTCAACTTTAGAAGGACCAATTTTTAATTGACCATGACCAACAATATGACCTAAGTAAACCAAAGAGGTTTTCCCAAACTCACACTTTGACAATTTTACTTAGAGTTTTTATTTTTTCAATACATCAAGGACTTTCTTCACATGGCATAAATGTTCATTCCAACTTTTACTAATGACAAGAATATCATCTAGATATACAAGAACAAATTCATCAATGAAAGGCATAAAGATATCATTCATGACCCTCTTGAAAGTGGTTGGTGCATTGCAAATTCTGAATGGCATCACCATCCATTCGAACAACCCTTGTTTAGTCTTGAAGGTGGTCTTCTACACATCCTGCTCTACAATTTGGACCTGGTGATAACCACTATGCAAATCCAATTTGGTGAAATAGATAGCATTCTTTAACTGATCTAATAAATCATCTATGCGCAGGAGAGGGTAACGATTTTTCACCGTGATTTTGTTTAGTGCTCAGTAATCCATGCACATCCTCCATGTGGCATCTTTCTTCAGCACTAAGACAATCGGTGAGTCGCATGGAGAAGTGCTTGGCCTGATGACCCCCTGGTTCAATAGTTCCCGCACCTACTTTTTGATCTCCTCCATCTCAATGGTCGACATCTTGTACATGCCAATATTTGGTAAAGGAGCGTCATAATGCAAATGGATCTCATGTTGGATTTCCCTCTTCGGAGCTAATCCCCTTGGTTCCTGAAACATCTCACCATAGTTAGAAATTAATTCACATAATTCCTTTTTATGCACATGATCACATCCCTGGAAAGCATCGGATAATTCTGCATCTTTCCCCCTTACAACGATAAGCATGCAACCCTTACTAGAATTCACCAATCTCTTCATTTGTCCTGCACTTAAAAGGCTGACATTGATTTTAGTTTGATGAGCCCTTACAATATATTATACCCCATATTTTGTGATTTGGTATTTGTTTTCATAATGGAAGAAGATTGCTTTCCTATCATATAGATATGGACTCCCTAACACCATGCCACATATATCCAATGCTATCACATCAAGTTCTACTTCATCCACTAACTTAGAGGCGATCACAATTTTAACCTTGCATTGCTTAGTTACATTCAATTTTGCTTTATCATGTATCCATACAAGCAAGTAAGGTTTTGGATGTGGTTTGGTTTCTAAGCCTAGCTTCTTTACCAAGGACTTTGAAATTAAATTTGCTTGGGATCTGGTATCAAATAGAGTTTCCACTTTTGTATGATTTATGGCAACTCTAATATGAAATAACTCAATTCTCTTTCGTTCATTAGGAAGAGACTCATCTATTGAATTAGTGCCTTCATGTGATTCAAAATTAACATAAGGTGTAAGAGTACCTTTTGTTCCTACTACTGTGATCAATGCTTCATCTTCAAAATCATATCCAAGGTCTTGCTACACAGTTGCTACTATATTTTGCTTTCCTTTTTCTCCATACTTCTTTGGTCTCTTTTGGGGTACAATTTCAACAATGATCATCGTCATGACCTTCCTTTTTGCAGTGAGTGCAACAAGGCCTTTCTCCTTCATATTTCTTGGTTGATTCCATCCTCTTCTCCTTTCCTTTTCCTTTCACTTTGGGTTTGCCATTTGGAGGTTTGTAAGGTGGTTTCTTGAAATGATCATCTCTTTCATTTTTTCCCCTATTCTCAAGATGGATGGCCTTTACACTGATCGAGTCAATAGTAGTTGGTTCAAAAAACAATATGAATGTCTAATGTGACTATGTAATGATTTAATATACTTAATTACTACTTCAGGTGAGTCAAGTGCAATGTCCAAATTAAGTGCTTGTTTTCTAAACTCCTCGGTAAAGCTTTGAACATCCTGACTCCTGCCTTGCCTTAAGTATTGCCAATCCATTAAGGTTTTTTGCTTATTACCCAAGGGATAAAATTGTTCCTTTAATGCAGAAATGAAACTAGGCCATGAGGAAAGAAGATTACCCACACTCTTACTGCTTCACAAATTTCTCTCCCACCAGACGGGAGTGGTGCTACTCAGCTGAAGAGAGACCAGCTGGATCTTTGCCTCATCCTCTTCGATCTGCTAAATCCTACAGTAGATTTCAATCTGCCTAATCCAATTACTAAGCTTTTTTGCATTACTTTCACCATTAAACATGGGAAGATCAAATTTGACATCTAATTTAAAGAAAGGTTTCTTTGACGCATCCCTTCAATTTCTATGATGATGGTGATGAGAGGAAGAAGAAATTTCACTCGTGGAAGGAGAAGGAGGGGGTTCTTCTCCATCATTTCCATGCACTGAACCTTGTTCTTCTAGATTTCTCTCTTCTGCTTTCTCCAACCTTGAAAGCAATTGACTGACATTTTCTGCCATTGTATAAAAGGTTTTTCGGAAATTTTTCTCCTCTTCATGACGAGCCTCTTCATTTGCCATGTTTCTCCTTCGATGTGCACGCCCTGCTTCGGGATCAAAAGACTTTAGTTTCCCTTCACCTCTTCAGAGCTTGTTTCTTGTTAGCATACAAACATGCAATTCACATCTACAAAGACTTGCTCTGATACCACTTGATCCAAGATCTTTTGCTTATAGATGTTTTAAAGAATTACATGCATAAATTGCAGCTTAATGATAGAAATTTAATGTGCACATGGGAGAAGAGGAGAAACACATAAAAGCATGAAACAATACAAGAGAATTGATAACGGAGTTCGTCCGATTTGGACTACATCTCCGGACCCTGCTCAATCAATGGGGAGGCCTTCATTCATTAAGTGGCATGAGACAGAAGAGTACAATCATCATTTACAAAATGAGTCTTATACCTCCATTTTGGAAAAATGGTTGAAAAATGAAGAGCTCCATTGGAGAAACAAACAACACCGTTGAGTTCGTGGCTTCAAGAAATGCTGAAACATTATAAAATTTTCTGAAACCTAACAAAGTGAAAATCTTCCCCCTTGAGAAATTGCTTAGATCATGGTTCCAACCCCCTCTCTACACTGCTCATGGCTCTGCCACCTACAATTGATCTACCTCGAACTGTGTGCATGCGCTTCTCCTCTCGACGCACTGAGAAAATAGGTTCATTTAATGTTTGGAGGGCGGATCAACTAAGAAGGTGGTTTGGCGCAATGGCAATAATAAAAAGTTGTTGAGGAGGGGTTGGGGGATCAAATCCTGCACCTCCCCTTTTTACCATATAATATGGTTACATAGTTTATTTGGGGGGTGGGTCTGCGGGTCTCGGTGGCCCACTCCCCTCATTTTTGCTGGTGCCATTAAATTTGGTTGAGGTGGAGGGGCGGTGAGGCTGACAACTTGCGCCCCCCACCATTATTACATGGCTATTATGTATAGGTTCTGGGGTGGTGGGGTCATGGGTGCCCACCCCACTTAATTTATTTATTTTTATGTGGTTCTAGTGGGTACTAGGGGCAGCGGGGTCATGGGCACCCACTCCACTAATTTTTAATATTGTTACATGGTAGTTCCGGGGGCGGTAGGGTCATGGTCGCCTGTCCTATATTTTTTTTATTAATATTTTATAACCACCACCCTTTTTGGGTTTTTCCATAACTTTAGGTGGTATAAGACAAATTAACGGACCCACAAATTCGCCCGAAAAACTGGCCGAATTCTTGCCAAATTGTGCCCTCCTTAAGCCTGCCACATGGGTAAGTAAACCCACAACTTTGACTACTTCTATCTTCTTCATACAAACTCGGATTGGAGTGACATTTACATCGTTGGAATCAGGGCGACAAGCACTTAGATCTGATGTCAAGTTAATTGACTTTCTACCACTTTGAATTTTGAGCCTTTTTCATGCCCCTGGAGTCTAGAGATCCACCTGGATTAGGCCATCAATCTACAAGTATAAAGGGTTACCTAAAAATCCAACTATGGAACCTAAATAATGTTAAAAATGAATAGGTCCATGATATCAAACTCGAGCAACCTCCAACCAATAGTCTCACATCCCCCCATGAACTCACATAATCCAAGGTAGTGCATCCCTTTCTTTGCACTTGCAGACTATCAGGCTATGCAGCTACCCTTTTGTGGGTTTTGAACTTAGACAATTAGGGATGCCTCACAACTTTGTGGCTTATAAGAGTTCCAACTACCCTTAGGAGTTTTTCCCGTGGTAATTTTCTGGCCTCACACCAGGGAACCCTATCCCCTTTTTCTTGAATCCACCTAAGATTTTACCAAGAGCTAGTCATGTCACAGGGTAACACCTTCTTCCTTTATAGGGAGTCTAATTACCTTCTCCCCCATATTAATGGTGCAATTAATGATGAAATGAGTTTAACACACTTCACTTTTATGTGCATGTCCCTCCTTTGACAAATGACACTATCTAAAGTGACTTTATGGACTTAGGATAAAGCATGTGCACTTCTTGACTTAAAGGATTATTCTAATAATAGCTTAGCCACCTAGGATTAATCCCTTCATCACTTATCCCTTAACCCCCTTTTCAAACTAGTGGAGTCTTAGCCCCTCATACTCTCTATTTTGATTTGGTCTACAAAAGTGGTGTATTTTACTAATATGCATGTGATTTTATATTTACAAAACTAGGATCTTTGGGCTCAACACATATAAACACAGGCACGCTGGCCCAAAACACATCTACACTAGCTCACAGGCCCCAAAATGGTTCCTGGCTCATTAGCCTGAACATGATATGTACATCACACACACAAGGGTCATCCTAGGGGTGTTACATGAAACATCTTTTCACATGCTTAATCATCATTTTTTAATGTACATGCAACAATTGCAACCAATACTGAGGGTTCCACGCTTCTCCATTCCCTTAAAGAGTTATATTTTACTAAGTACTAAGGGTGTCATGTTCACGCATGCCCTTCAAGCATCCACTTTCTTTTGTAGGGGGGATGACACAACTGTTGAGGCCTTGTTAACTAAAATTTATCACTACCTTGTTGATTGAATAATGGTCACTGAGAAATAAGGATGCCAACTTATTACACACCCATAAACTAAACCTCGTGAGTGATCAAATCCATGGCCTATGCTTAGAACAACATGTTACCTCTGAGTAAACGCATCACAAACTTTTAAACTTGGTTAATGGAAAAATAGTGCTAGTAGGTGGTAATAGAAATGATATTCCTCATCTCCTAATGATATCAGGGACACTTACATACAATCACATTATCGTTAAGACATCAAATTCTTCCATAATCACAAATTAAAGTATTTCATTAACCTCATAACATTTTATAACACCTTGACTCAATTTGAAATCTATACGATGTTGACACACTGGATGTATTAATGATTTTGTCGTTAATATTGAACATATTTTGGTTGGAAATTTTGGATAGAACACTAAGATGCTTATGGTGGGAGTTCAATAATTTCTAAGTTTTTTGTGTTGTTTCTTACAACTTTTTATTTTATTTTGCTTTTTGGTTAGGGGTATGATTTCTATTTTGATAAATTTAAAAATTGTCATACCATTGAAAAATGGTGATCTATTGGATGAGGGAGATTGCTCGACAAAGTTTTCCATTTGAAAATTTACTCTTTATCTAAAAGAAAAAAAATGTCTGTCGTTAATATTGAACATATTTAGGTTGGAAATTTTGGATAGAACACTAAGATGCTTATGGTGGGAGTTTAATAATTTCTAAGTTTTTTGTGTTGTTTCTTACAACTTTTTATTTTATTTTGCTTTTTGGTTAGGGGTATGATTTCTATTTTGATAAATTTAAAAAATGTCATACCATTGAAAAATGGTGATCTATTGGATGAGGGAGATTGCTTGACAAAGTTTTCCATTTGAAAATTTACTCTTTATCTAAAAGAAAAAAACGTCACATAGTGCCACTTCACCTTACATGAAGTTTGCCATGACTATACCTACCCTACAAAATTGGACAAAGCCCACATTGCAAAAATGTTGAGAAGATCCTAGATAGGGTTGTGACATGTTGGTTTAATAATTTTTATAGAGAGAAGATATGAATAAACCAAAGAATTCCCCCGTAGCCATAGTAGGTGATATCATATTTCAAATAAAGACTAAGAGGCCCCTTATAATGTAGATTATAAGAAATTTAAGAATTGTCTTTTCCAATGTTAATGTCGGATTTTATGAAGGGAACAAAATGAAATTTAGATATAAACAGAAACACAAAGATACAATCAAACTAAACTTCAATTAATAAATAAAAATTGTTAAAAACTATTTACATGCAAAACAAAAATAAATTAGCTCGAGTGATGGTAGATTATCTCTAAGAAGAGATGTGACGAATATGCACCTTCTGAACCTGTGTTACAATGATGCTAAGAGGCATGTTACACAATATTTTGTCACGCCTCATGCACTTCCCTGTGACATACCCTGAAGTGCCCAAAACATGATCATTATACAGTATACTCATCCATGTATAAAGCTTAGATCCCTCCTTTAACTTTGCTTGGAAAATATCTAGAGCTTTCCCTGAAGAAATGGCTCTTGAAACCCTAAAATGAGAGTCATTGCCCTTATGAAGCTCAAAACCGCGATGATTGCATGTTTCACCTTGTTAAGCCAACTATGGCATTGCTCTATTCTCTCTCATACTCACGATGGTCTCAAAAAGGGTGTTTTCTCAAAGAGGATGAGAAGCTTCGTGATCTAGAAGCTTCCAGAGCAGCGAGTTGGAGGTGGTTTCGCATAAATGAGGTTGAATCTTCCTAATTTACCTCTTAGTCTCCTCCCTATGAGCTACCTCCTTGATATGTGGGCCTAATTCTATTTTTGGAGGAGGCCTAACTCCCTCTCCCATCCTATAAATTCACCCCTATGCTAAGCTTGTGCTTAGAGGCTATTCATTAGACTTGGAGAAGGAGTTTTGGAGAGTTTCTTGGCTAGGACTTGGATTACCACTCAAGGAGAGCCTTTCAACATCAAGGCTATGGTTGTAAGCTTCCCTTTATTCTTTAAATAATAATACAACTCCTGGTTCATCTTCCCAAAATATATATGTTCATGTATGTATTGGCTTGGCATTCCTTGGTCAGCTAAGTAGGTTATTATTGGATTTGTTATTTGATTATCACTTTAGTTGCTAGACCCACTCATTGGGCTTGAGGGATTGTCTCTATTTGCGAAGAGGATTAACCTTGTCAACAAAATGGCAACTCCATTAGAGAGCCTATGACCCTTCCTTCACTTTGTCTTTTGACGAGTTTGATCAACCATTGATTTTTAGACTTCATTTCTTGTTTGTAGTCAGTGTCACTATCTAGTAGATCCCTAAAGATTGTTAATTTGAGCTTTTTTTGAAGAGTTTGGATTTATTCTTTGTTTTCCTCGAACATTGCAGATTTTACCCTGACAGTTGCGATGATATCGCAGGTTTTCTAGCTACAGTAGCGATGATTACTACTTTCCTCCCGACAGGTGCGATGATTGCAGAAAATTGAGAAATTTAGGGTTTTCTCTCTTATTTTCAGTTCTAGTTGTCTTCTCCCTATTATTTACCAGTGTGTTCTTCATTTACTATCTCATAATCTGATTGCAATTGTATTTTAACTTGGCTTGAGTGTCCTTGAAGTTTGATTAGCCTTTTAGGGTTCTAGGTATTCTAGGTCAACCTTCATCCACTTGTTGGTCTTCTCATCATAGATCAAGATCCATTGCCTGTGTTAAAGAGTCTTTCTGTGTTCAGACATACTTTGCAGATCATTTTTTGTTCTTGTCCCTTAAATTGTTTTCATTAGTGAATATTTTGAAAGTTACTTAAGCTTCATTTGACAAATGATAGATTACAAATCGATTGTCTTATTGGAATCAAAAGGAAGTGTTTGCTTTGAAGTTTTTAGTGTTTCGAAGTGAAAGTGAAAGTGTTATTCTTTTCATAGTTTTCGAAGCATTTTGAGTTGCATTCTAATCATTTATGTGAAAGCGATATTCATATTTTTGGCTTGCTTTCATTCTCTTTCACTCTCCACTAGATTACATTAGTTGCATTTGGAAAAAGAGAAAAAATCATCATTACATCTTAAGGAAATTTTGCTTTAAGATTTGTTTTGGCATTACATTCGCTTATCATATGAAAGATTAGACTTCATATTTTGCATTTAGCATTTGAAGATTGTTATGGACGCATTTTTGCAGTTGGTTTGATGCATGATTTGAGTGATCTTTTTCCCTATATGGATAGTTTTCATCGAATTGAAGGATTTCATTTCATCATCTAGTTTGCATTTTAGGAACAAGTAACATTGTTAAGGCCTTGAAATTGAGACATAATTACAAGATCAATTTTAAAATCTTTCAATTAACCTAAGGAGCGTTTGAAACATTAACGATTATATCTAGTGGTCTAGGTTAGAGCCGTGTTCCGACGTCTTAAAAACTTAGCAGCTATCGTTCGCTTCGACATTAGACAATGCTAGCATGGACTTGTGCTCCCCGTACCGTAGTGTATATAAAGGGAGGCTCCCCCAGGTTGTAATCCTTTATCCGTAGGAAGCCGAGTCTACCACCCTACAAACATGATACACCGAACGCAGCATTCGGGGAGATTTCCTTCACGTATGTCAAGTCCTGGGTCAATTTATTGGTTGAGATGTATATTGCAGTTCATGGTTACTTGGTACTCCTTTTACCTAGATTCACTGGAGTAGTCATTTGATCTTTTTTGACTCTCTAAATTTGAAGAGATCATCGAGCACCTTGTCTTTTCAATCTTGCAAAACTATTGAAAGCAACTAGAGTCAACTTTTCGCCCTTTTCTCGACTCTTAAAAGATGAAAAGGCAATGTTTTTGTTTCTAAAATTTAACTGCCCATGATAAACATGTCGATCCCAAGTAGTTGCTTCTTAGACCAAATTGAGCAATATCTTATTAATTTCAAGATTGTTAAATCCCTAAACGAATTTCTCCTTCCTTTTGTTATTGAGAGGAAGCCATCGTGGCTGAACAATTGAGTCCATCTCATATTTCCCCTTTGTTTTCTGATACTGAAGGGTCCTCCCAAGGGGTTCATCTAGAACTTCCATAGTCGCTTGAGGATCAAGGTCTTGAACTTGGAATTGTTCTGAGTGTCCAAGCTTTGTCTTCTCATCTGCCTCTGTCAGATTCCTAGTCACCTCACGAATCTAATCCAGATTCCTCTGATAAACTTATCCAGATCCCCGCGAGTCTGTAGACTCTTGAAAATCCACAAAGGCTAGTTGTTTATCCTCCGAACCATTTGTTCGATCTTGTTGTGATATCTCCTCAGCGTCCTTATAGTCCATACAATCGGCCTGGTATTCCTTTGGAGTTATCTCCTCGTACATGTCCAGTTCCTCGTCGCGAGTTGTTTCCATCTATGGAGTCAGAAGGTGAAATCCCAGTCTCCTCTCAGGGTCATTCGAAAGTTTCGCTACCCATACTCCTCACATAGATGATGTGCAGGGATATGAGTTCCCTCCAGAAGGCTTTCCTTATACAGGAAGGGTCTCGTCTCTCTCCTATCCTAAAACTAGTATGCCCATGTTGCCAGATGGTTATACCACTTTAGCTCAGTTAGTCTCAGGTAATCCTAGTGCCTCATCATTGTATCAGAACCCCATCTGGTCTTCTAACACTATGCCTACATCATGTCCATTCATTTAGAACATGACCTCTCGACCAATTGTACAAACTACAGTCACTTCAGTTCCGGTTCAACCTACCATTCCGTCTCAACCTATTTCATCGTTTCAAACGACTCTTCCGGTTCAACTGACTATCTCGGGTCAGGTCTTGGTAAGTTCTTCTATCCCTCCATCGAGTGGATAGACTGTGCCACCACCTAGGGGGAAAGATCTAAATATTCCTCTCATGTTAGGTGAAACCAGCATGAGTGGATCACAAACTCACATAGTTGGAATGAATCAACCTTTTTATGGCGCTATTGATCCAAATTTAAATAGGAATGCAACAAATTACGGAGATAAATATAAACACAAATATGCAGTGGAAATAATACTTCATTTCATTAATGCAAAATATTGAAATATGCTTACAAACAGCGATGGAAATAAACTAGCTATGGCGATGGTAGCTTATCTCTGAGAAGAGATGTGGTAGCTACATGCCTTTGAACTATGTTACAATGAGGCTCGTAGGCCTATTTATTGTTGAGAAACAATAGAAAACCATAAACATCCCAAAACCTAACACTAGAAGATGAAATGCCAAACTGTGGGCCCCGTTTGGGTAAATTGGTACATCAACTTCCTGGGGTTGTAACTTTGGCATACGACCTCCGTCGGACACGCACAATATCTCATTAGATATATCTACCCAAGAACTACAACTTTGGGAAGAGCAACATTCGTCCATGGACCTATGTTGCTCCCAGTTTTCCCAAAAAACTTCATTTAGGGCCTCAAAATGGCTCGGAAGTTCAGGACGCAAAAAAATGCTAAAAATAGTAAATTGTGCTACAATTAAGGAAACTAAAAAGCTGAAAGAAACAATGGTGGAGTTCCAAGTGGACTTGGTAGATGGCCACCAATATCCACCTAGACCATTCCTCCCCCCTTAGGAAGCAATGGTCCCCATTGCATGAGTTCCTCCATGAGATGAGGAAACTTCTGCTAAATTTGGTCCCTGGTGAGCCACTTGCCCTGGTGAAGGAGTTGGCCTGCTTTGACAACTCGATACAGTTGGATATTCTGCTGGCGAGTGTGCTTGATCTGTGTGTCCATGATTTGATCAGTTGCGTCTTGTTCCATGCAATCTGGATTTAACTCTGTGGGTGTGAGTTGTTCTACAATGTCGGATGTGTCTAATAATGGTGGAAAGTACGGTCGAAGGCGATCCACATTGAACATTGGGTGTAGGCCAAGGAATGGGGGAATGCTGAGCTCAAATGCATTGTCTCCCACAACTTTGGTAATGGTGTAAGGACCATTTCGGAGTAGTCTGAGTTTTGGATAGGCTCCGATAAGGCATTCCTTTTGCAAATGCAACCAGACTTGGTCGCCTACCTGAAACTTATGTGGCACCCGATGTTGATCATGTCGCTACTTGTACTTGGCATTTGATTTCTCTAGAATGTCATGGACTTGCTGGAAAATATGTTGGATGTGCTCAATGAAGCTGTTTGCCTTATCTGTTTCAGACTGTACATGAGCCGAATCTGCGTGAGTAGCTACAAATGGCATGGCCACATCAATGGGACATAGTGGCTGGAATCCCAAGCCCACCTGAAAAGGGTTGTAGCCAGTTGAGTTGTGGAGAGCCTGGTTGTAGTTGTGTTGAACATTGGGGAGGCTCTTGTCCCATGTGCATGGATGCTTTGAGTTGTACATGCATAGAATATGTACGATCATCCTATTGACAACCTCTGTCTGGCCATTAGTTTGAGGATGGAAGGCTGTGGACTTAGTGAGTTTGGTGTTGAGCATCGACCAAAGACTGGACCAAAATGTACTGAGGAACCTACTGTCCTGATCTGAGATGATAGACTATGGGATCCCAAAGTGTACCCACACTCGTTCAAAGAAGAGTTTAGTAGTGGCTTCTGCTGTGATATTCTTCTTACAGGTAGCCATAATGGCCATCTTCGAGAACCTGTTTACGACCACAAAAACACAGTTGTTTCCATGCTTAGAGGAAGGAAGGCCTGACATGTAATCCATGGATATGGATTCCCAAGGTTGACTAGGGGTAGGCAGCGGGGTATAGAGGCCTTGCTTCTTGATGGTTGGTTTGGAAATGGCATAGGTAGTGCATTATTTGATGTACTTCCTGACATCCTGTCGAAGATTCGGCCAATAGAAATACTTCTGTAGTACTACCACCATTTTCTCGACCTCGAAATGTCCAACAACCCAACTATAGTGTGCTTCCCAAATCATCTTGGCACGCTCACTTGAAGGAACACAAAAGTGACCCAGGTGGCATAACAGGGAATCCTGGAGGTGAAAATCTGGAACATGTTGACCCTCCAAGAGTGTTTGGTATGTGTGGCCAAATTCTAGTTCACTTTTGTAGAGAAGTGGCAAACCAAAAGTCTCGTGGCCATAAGAGTTAAGCACAGTGGTTAATGCCATGATCGGTTGTCGATTGAGGCAATCTGCAACATTATTGGTGCTACCATTCTTATACTTGATATTCAAATGGAACTATTGCAGGTATGTGGACCACTTTTGATGGCGATCATTCTGCAATTTCCCTTG
>APFE030474722.1:93385-125334 GCA_000404065.3 Pinus taeda
TTTTAAAAGTTGGCAGGGCAGACTCCCAGATGCCTAAGATATCTGTTCCCTCTCTGTGTTTGGCCCTGAACTCATTTAGCAATTGAAGATGAGGGGTACATCCTTGCCTGGAGTCTTCTGAGATCTGATAATCCAGATCTGCCAGGTCCTGCCAGTCCAGCTCTCTCTGAGGAGCATGTAGAGGAGTGACATTGAGTATTTCTGGGGTTTCCATGCTTTATATGAATAATCACTGAAATGCCGCCTGAAACTATGAGATTGACGGAAACCAAGGTTGATTACAGTCAGGATGACAATGCTGGTCCTTTAGGAAGGGCTTTTAGCAGCAGGGAGACCTCCCTTGTTAACTGTGGGAGTTATGCAGCAGTTCACGGTTGCGCGAACAAGGTAGGTTTTTTAACAGGTTTTGCAGTGAATTGGGGGTCTCCGACACTATATTCTGATTTTAACTGGTCAAATGGGGAAAAACAGAGTTGGTTTATCGGTGAATTTTACGTTTCAGTAGCTTTCATGGCGGTTTTTACAGAAAATTCAAGAAAAACCAGTTGACAAGAGGACGAGGCCGAAATACCTGGTAAACAGTGATCTGGATTGAACAATGCAGCTGGATTTTGCGCGCAGGGTGTTTCGAAAATGGTTGCAGGTTGACTGGTGGCGCAGGCATCGTAAATCCCATGCAGAGGGCTTAACCGTAATTTCCGAAAAAATATGAAAAATGGTGAAAATTTGCAAAAATATGGCTTTTTGGCCTTTTTGGCACGCTTTATGGATGACGTCAGCATGACGTCATCATGGGGGCCCGGGTTGGGTGACGTCATCGGGTGATGTGGCGGTCAGCGGTAGGTCCACTGGGGCGGTGAGGTGGCAGCCAGGTGGACGAATGGGGAACGAGGCGGGATGAACTGGCGGTGACGTGCACGGCAGCGGGGCGCAAACCTGGACGGGACAGGTGTCGCAATATCGGAAGGGGGCCTGTACGTCGGACGGACTGTCAGACATCGTTCTGATGCAATAGCAAGGTGACGCGTGCCCCTGGCCTGATGCTGGCTTGACGTAAGCGTCTGACAGATATCGGAAGGTATCTGTCAGACACGTAAGGCCTTCCGATATTGATAATGGCCGTGGATCTGGAGGCGGGCGATCGGACGGTCGTTGGCCGCCCAACTTGCGCGAACGGTAGCAGCGGCTTTGGTTAACGTGCGGACGTCGGGATTGCCCGAAAACAACCTCCGCCGTGGATTTGGACCCGGCGCAATCTGACGGTCCTCGGGCAGGCAACCTGCACGACCTGTACTGCTTCTGGGCGGGTAATAAACAAATATTTCTTTTGCAGACGTGGACGGCGGGACCCTCCGGGCGATAAATGTTCCTTTTGGTGAATTTTCAATGGTTTTTCTCGCCAAAATATTGTTGTCCGCCAACATTAGAAATATAAGCCATTCAAAGGTTTTATATAAGTTTCTGGGCCTTAATATTTCCGAAGGCGGAAACTTTGGAAAAAGGGGTTTAAACATATTTTACGAAATATGAAAAGGGAGAATAACCCCCGACCTTAGGATAAAGCGGGGAAGGGTGCTTTTATAAGGTTTTCCACTCCTTGGGGTAATTTTATGGGTTTTTGAAGGTTTTTCAATATTTTTCAAAGGTTTTTCAAGGCAAAATGGCACTTTGGGTAGGGAAACTGGTTTGAGGTGGAGCCAAAGGTTAGTCATGGGTTCTTGACCTTGACCAGGTGCCAATTCAAGTCCCAGGGAGAGAATTTTATGGCTATAGTGCCAGGGAGGGGATATTTATGCATTGTGGGGTTTATACACCATGGTGTTTATAATAATAGGGATAGAGAGGTATAAGGAGCTAAGTAGTAGAGTTAGTTATTAATATGGAGGGAACATATGAGTGAGGGCTAGTTCAACCAAGTTTTCTCTGAAAATAACTTGAAAACAGGAGTAGATCAAAATGAAAAGATTTTTGCACAAGAAATGTGGCTTCTTAAAGCCATAAGAATGTAAAACATTTGAATTTCTATGCTTTGTGCAACTTGGGGAAAGGGTGCTAGTAATGAGTGAAATACAAATGAAAACAAGGGAATTAGACATGCTCCAGTGTGTTTCTCTTCCTGTAGATGTTTTCAGCAACTTTGATTCTGAAAGAGACACCATTTCTGCAACCCCATCTACCTACCCAACTAGTTCTCCTAGCATTTTTTGTTCCTTCTTGGAGGGTGCACTTGGACTTGCAAACCCTTTGAATGCCTTTTCTTTTCATTGGCTTTTGCTTGCATCTCCTATCTAAGACAACCCTTATTCCTTCCATGGTCCCAGATTTAGCAGTTGGGAACCTTAAGCTTCTCTACCTAGCTATTGATCTGCCAAGATTAAACAGTTTGGACAGATATCATTCTCTATTCTACAACAAGGAAATTGAAAACATGGCATGATCCAGATTAGACTGTTGGACCATCCATCAAAATTGAATTCTTATCAAAACTAGTACAGACATTGTCTTCTTAGGGAAATATGGGATCTTTGCATTTGTCAAAGCAGAGCATATTTGGACCCTTGATATCCAATCATGAAATATGAAACCTATTGGTATAGGTATCCAACAGGCGTCACCTCATCAAGTTTGAGATTGCTGATGAGTTGTTGACAGAGTGGATCACAATATCATTCGTCAGCAAAATTGCTAAGGACATAGCCATGGGTGGATGTGTTACAGAAGAGCAAGATATCACCCGTGCTCAGTATTTAGACTTGGTCTATTCATAATCTGGCACATTGTATGAGATGTTACCTAATGCTCCAAGACCATCATCAGATCCGAAAATATCAAAGTCCCTAGATACACCACCTATTGATGGTGTGATTGGTTTCGTGTCTTAGACTCCGGCGAAATATTCTTCGAAGTAGAAATTTGTCTCGAACACTAGTTCCAATAATGCCTCCAAAATTCATCCAGTCCTAGTAAAACCTCTGAGTTTCATGCTATCTATTCTACCATAGCAGATAAGATTTCTAAAGGTAAAAACAAGGGCAAAGTTAAGGCCAAAGCTGATTCCCCAAAATAGGACCCTCCTAAATCCTCTGTTGATGATGTTTCTTGAAGAAATATGAAGAATCCTTGCCTCATTTGTGAGGAGGATCACTACGGATTGTCCTCGATGATCTTAAGTTAGTCACTTGATGAAAGGGACTTCGACTGTCTTAAAAAAACCATTTCCATCACAACAGACCCAATTGGTAGACCAACCTCATTTTTCTACTTCCTCAGGTTCCCAAGTGTTAATGATGCAAGGTTCATCACCTATCTCGATCACTACTTGAACTAAGGACTATCAAGCCACGTCTAAGCAGATGAAGAAGAAAGGAGCCATTGATACTCCTTCTACTTCTACTCCATCCAGTTATGGTCCACTCCATATCAAGCGCCATAATAGTGAGTCTGTCATCTGCCCATCTCCCAAAGGTGTTCTTCGAAAATCATATTTAAATCTGAATGCTAGAGTTGCACAACATTACAATATTATTGAGGATTTAGCTCAGGCACCTTCGATGATGTCTGCCTTGGAGGTTCTTCAATCCTGTCTAATGCAACATAAGTCATTGTTGTCTGCTATAGGTGCTATCGATCCTTTTGATTCGAGTCTGATTACTTTTGATCTAGATAATCATGTACCTTGTCTTCCTCATCAGATTGCATTTCTGGTACATGTCCTTATCAAGGGAAAGACGCTTCATCGAATGATTATTGATGAAGGTGCCTCGACCTGCATCATGTTAGTTTCATGTTGGAAAGCCATTGTCTCTCCCCCTCTTAACCAATATCTGAACACCTTAGAATCCTTTGATGGCAGAGGTTCCTGACCATACGGTATTCTCACGAACTTACCGATTACATTAGAAGGCAAGACTGTTGAATTAGAAGTAGAAGTTGTAGATGCCAATATCAACTACAACCTTCTTCTCAGGAAAATTTGGACTCATGCCATGTTTTATATGGTGTTTTCTTTGTTCTGTGTACTTCGTTTTCCTCATGAAGGAAAACTAGTCACGGTTGATCAACTGTCTTTCTTTTCTTCTTGTTCATTGAATAGTAACATTCCTTATGTGGGAAATACTGAGATTCCTTACGAGAGTGTGGGAATAGGGCTCTTCAAAGACTTTGCTTTAATGGGTACCTTTTCTCTCCCACCTCTAAATGTTCATTAAGTCAATATGGTCTCGGGCTCTACAGATCCTTAGATTATCCCTAACGATGATCAAATTGACTCATTTGGCGATGCTATGCCTTTAAGTCCATTGGAGATAACTGATCAAAAAATTGTCTTAGCTTCAATGGCCACTTCAGAAAGTCATATTGTCTTCAATATGAACTTGGACACTTACACACCATCTCCTTGGAATGGTTCTTGGGATTCACCAGATCCTTTGCACGAGACATTCCCCACTGAAGAGAGTATCGTGGAGGTCATGTCTTTAGATGAAATGCCATGGAACAATCTACATCATTGTTCTTCTTTTCTACCTTGCCTCGATGAGATGCCTTCTTGTCTTGAAGCGTTTGTTTCTCATTTTTCTACACCTCTGCTTCAAACACCTATTCGGGTACATGAAGTCTTTTCGGAGGGTAATATGGGGAACATCACTGCTACAATGCCTCTTGACAATTTCGTTAAGCCAGGAATTGTCGAGAACATCCATATTGGGGTTACCTGTTCTCCATATGAGATTAGGATTTATACTCAACTTTTTAAAGAATTATGAGACATCTTTGCTTGGTCATATGAGGAGATGCCTGGTATCGATCCAACCATAGTGGTGCATAAGATTCTGACTTATCCTGGTCCTAAGCCTATTCAGCAACAGCTTCGCCCTGTGCACCCTCGAAAGGCTGCTGCTACCAAAGCATAAGTAGAAAAGATTTTGAAAGCAGGTTCCATTTATCCTATTCCATTGATGGATTGGGTATCCAATATAGTCCCTTTTGCCAAAAAGCGGGGTACAATATGTGATTGTGTTAAATTTCATGATATCAATCGCACATGTCCTAAGGACAATTATCCTACACCCTTTATCGACCAAATCATCGATGGATGTGCAAGGAGTGAGATTTTTTCGTTCATGGATGGCTTTTTTGGCTGTAACCAGATTAACATTTAGCCTGCTGATCAGCATAAAACGACCTTTATTTGTCCCTGGGGTAATTTCGCTTACAAAAATATTCCTTTTGGTTTGAAGAATGTTGGCACTATTTTCAAACAAGCAATGTCTTATGCTTTCCATTACATTCGACAAATTGTTCAACCATACCTCGATGATTTACAGGCTCATTTGACTAAATGTCGTGACCATCCAGATCACTTAAGAGCCATAATTTTACGATGTCGGCATTACAATATCTGTCTCAATCCACACAAGTGTGTTTTTTGTAGCGAGTCTAGCTAGCTCTTAGGTTTTGTGGTGTCTTGTGAAGGTATCAGGATTGATCCTTTGAAAGTTGAGGCCATAGTCAATCTACCCCCTCCTTCATCATTGTTGCAATTGCAGAGCTTGCAAGGAAAAGCTATTTTTCTCCATTGATTTGTCCTTAATTACGCCAAACTTGCCAAAGGTTTTACTCGCCTACTTAAGAAGGGGATCCCTTTTATTTGGGATGTAGTTTCCCAAGAATCCTTCAATGCTTTGAAGAATGCCCTGATTACTGCTCCTTTACTACATCCCCCCGATTACCGTCGTGATTACTTCCTATATTTGGCTGCAACTGATACAACTATTGTTATGGTGGTAGTTCAGGACAATGATGATGGCAATGGGAACGTGGTTTATTATCTGAGCCAGAATATTCTTGATACTGAGTCTTGATATGCTCATGTCGAGAATCTTTCTTTGGCGGCGGTTCATGTCGTCCAAAGATTTCGACACTATATCCTTTTGTAGAAAATCACTGTGATTTCTTATTATAACCCCATGACATATATACTAACTTGTCATTAGTTGGGGGGAAAATAATCCAAATGGATCGTGATCCTACAGGAGTTTGATTTGGAATTTACTACTGCCAAATAAAATAAATTGCTCGTCTTTGTTGAGTTAGTCTGTGCTCTTCTGTCTACAAGCACTCCAACTAATTTTACTAAGCAGATACCCGATGATACTTTGTTTCTAATCAGCACCCTTGACCCATGGTATGGGGACATTATTGTTTATCTCCAAACCCAGACTTTTCGATCTGAGTAGTCCCGATCCCACTAACGTTGCATCCAGCATCAGTCCCAACCCTATCGGATCATCAGTGATACATTGTATCAAGTCGGTGTGGACTCTATCCTTCACAGATGTCTCACCCTTGAAGAGGCTGAGCGGATCTTAAATGATTTCCACTTTGGTGCTTGTGGTGGTCATATGTACGGATATGCCACTGCTAAGAAAATCCTCCATGCCGATTATTTCTGGCCTTCTATCTTCAAAGACTACATTCTAGCTGTCCAAAAATGCCATGAATTCCAGATTTTCAACTGTAAGAAGCACACCCCACCTGCACCCCTATACCCAGTAATTAACGTTGGCCCATTTTCCAAATGGGGCATTGATTCTATGACATGTAACCCTCTTTCGGCCGAGGTGCATGGTTATATCATCGTCGTAGTCGACTATTTTATGAAATGGGCCAAGGCGATGCCTACTTACAATGTTGATGGTATTACTGTTGCACAGTTCCTTTTTAACCACGTTATAGCATGTTTTGGTGTCCCTCAAGCTATCGTGATTGACCGTGGATCACATTTTCGTCAGCACATGATGGCATAGCTAACTGTGTAGTTAGGCCTTTGACATGATAGCTCAACTCCTTATTATCCATAGGTCAATGGCCAGGTTGAAGCAGTCAATAAGGTTTTGATTACTATCCTTCAGCGTACCGTTGGGCAGCATAGAAAATATTGGCATTTAATTTTATTCTCAGCTCTTTGGGCTTACTGAACTTCTACTAAGACAACCACTAGATTCACTCTGTTCCAGTTGGTGTACAGTTTAGAGGTAACTCTTCCAATCGAATGCAAAATCCCTTAACTTAAGATAACTATCGAACTTCTTCTGAATACTTCACCTGAAGAGGAATGACTAATGTATATTGAGGTACTTGACAAGACTTTTCGCATTGTGGCGATGGTCATCGAAGCTCAAAAGAAGCGAGTCAAAGCTCATTTTGACCAAATCGTTTCTCCTTGCACTTTTGCTAAGGGCGACTTGGTACTTCTTTACGATCAAGCCAACAATAAATTAGGGGTAGGAAAGTTCGAACCCATGTGGCATGGGCCCTACATCGTTAAACATGTTTTATAGAAAGGTGCATATGAGCTATGTGATTATGAGGGAAATGCAATGTCACAACCCCATAATGGGTTGTATCTCAAAAATTATTATGCATGAAATTCGCGTAATAACTTTTATACATTAGTGTGTTAATTCATTAGTGTGCGTTTTGAGTTTTGGTGTGTTTGTTTTCATTGCAGACATATGTTTTTCTGCTTACCCTGTGTTCCACTCAGTTTGCAAATGTCTTCAAGTCATTACATTGGTTTTGCCGATGGTGTTTGTCATAGCAAAAAGAACCTCTCTTCCGCTACATGGTTACTCTATGACCCTAATGGCGAGATGATTAAATTAAAAGGTATTTGCTTTGGTCAAACAACCAATAATATTGTTGAATATAGTGCAGTTATTGAACTCTTATCAGAAGTAGTTGCTCTTGGCATTAGGGATTTAGTTGTCAAGTTAGATTCACAGCTCGTTGTGTTACAATTAAACAATCATTACTCAGTAAGAAATCCACAGATATTGTTTATGTATCTACGTGTTAGATTGCTGGAAAGAAATTTTGATTATATTACATATCAACATATTCCACATAATTTAAATACATTAACTGATGCATAAGCAAATCTTGTTCTTGATAGACATTTGTGTGATTCATAAAACTAAATCATGTTATGAACACATAAGTAGAAATAAAACATGCATATATATATATATATATATAGTCTGTTGGAGTGTTTACATCAAAATGTCAAAAAATGGAGTGTTTACATAAAAAATGTCAAACTACACGATGCTCATGATAGCACAATACCGCCTTGATCACTCGGCCTGGAAGCCGACGAAGTCTTGCAGAGATTCCCACAGTGTGTCTCTGCCAATGCAATGGAACATCATTGATAGTGACATAATCTAGAACCCCTTGAGTGATTTCCTCCAGATTGTGTTCCATCTCAGCTAAGGGATCAACGCCTTCCTCATAGCCCACACCCACTATCGAATGGGTAGCTCACCATGCTATTAGCGACATGCCTGGTGGTCTCTTTCATCCCATATTTACACATTTATCATAGGTTGAGTCTCATTTTACACTTTTATAAAAATATTTATGATTAGAAAAAATCCAAAAAACAAGTTTATACCTGTGTCAGTCCACTATTCACCTAGTGGCAGAGGTAGATCTGGATCCCCCCTAAAATCTGTGCCGACATAAGCGTATTCATCTACCACAAGTATTTGGCATTCAAGCCAAACGAAGAGATGTGGTGGATAGTGCATATGTTGACCCATGCCTCATCGAGGCATGAGATGGCTCCATATCATGAGCCTTGGATCTCAAGGGGCAGGATGTGGTACTTCTGCCCACTGATACCAGAATATGGGCACTCCCTCTAAAAAGAAGGTCACCAATATAGAGCCAAACCTGAATTGCTTCAGGTGTTTGTGCTTACCCTTGGTCAGTTGTCGCTTCATGTTTTCCAACAGTCCTCCACAACAGTTAAAGATGGTGGGGGTCAAACATGTGACAACGTACTGAAACTGAGACTTGGAAGCCTCATGCAAAGCTTGTGTGCCAGATACATGCACCATGGTGAACAAAATTGTTCTTAGAACGAGGTTGTTGGTGATTGTTGTGATCTTCACCTTACCTCCGTTAGTTATCTCTGCACCAGGACAATATCTCTAGACTAGACTCCTAGTACTCTCACCTTGTTAGTGAGATCCAAAGAGTTGAACTACTTCTCCTCAATGGGATAATCCTATGATGAAATAGATGTCCATCTCCTCCAATTCCATTTCTTTCCCTTTGATGATGAAGATCTCTAGATTTGCATCCCAAAGGCTAATCAGATAAGGTAGTAACTCCATTTGAGCCCTCAACCCTATGGTCCTGAAGAATTTCAGCAGTCCACAATCCCTCAAGGCATTTATGCATGCCGGATCCTGATATTCTTGGAAATATTCGACCTCATGTCCTCAGTATTTCTACTCCAAGACCATATTCTCCTGTAAAACAACATTTAAACACTTATTAATGCTTTTTACATGGATAAAAATCAACATTTTTTTCTTAAAATAGAGTTTTTAATCTCAAAAAATCACTCTTGGCGCCATCCTGCCTATTTTTAAAAATAGTGCGATGGCATTGCAAGAGACTTTGGGCTCAAGTGCGACCATCACGGGTCCGATGATGATACCTGCGATGGTCGTCGACGACCTAAAAATTCAAAATCCTCTTTTCTAGCCTAAAATTTACCATTTAAATTGCATAAAAAATTAATGAAATGCAAGAGCAGGGATGAGGCTCTTACATGTCATAGAAGGATCGTGAAATGGTGCCCTGGATCTCCCGTAGCAGCCACTTGAAAATCAAGAGAATTAGGGCTCAGTTTGGTAAAATGGTAAAAACTGAAATTACTTTTACCTATTTATAACTTTTGAAATTCATTTTGTCAAATATTTTCATATTATTATAATGTTTTCTCTCGATATCAGTGATGGGTGTGTTTCTTGTGAAGTTATAGGTGCCTTCAATGTGAACAATGATCATTATTGACTGATTCTAGGAGTTTTATTTTATCTCTTTTTCAGACTCATTAAATAAACTAAAAAGGAACCCCCTGGAGTCATCTTTCAGCTCTTTTCTGACTCTCGAAAATTGAAAAGATTGCTAAGTACTTGTCATTTCGAACTCGTTAAAGTAAATGAATCAACGTCACCTCAATATACATTTAACATTTTTTCGAGCTGAGATTGACTATTTACAAAAAAGGTACACCTTGGTCGACATGGTCAAGAGGTTCCCTCGAATATTGTTTTCTACCATTTCAGGTATGAGGGACAAATTATGAAAATGGACATGATGGAGTTTTCTCTTTCGTTTCTTTTTCAAACTCTTAAAACTTGAAAAAGACACTGAGTCATTCTTACGTCGAACTCATTAAAACTTTATGACAAAAGACTTTTCACCATGACAAGACGGAGCTTCTCCTTCCTAGGACTCATAAATCTTACTAGGATGGATTCATCCAAAGAATGAACTTACATAACAAGCATATGTTATCCCCTTCAAGCTTTTGATTAAAAATAATTGGGGTACTCACTAGAAATAGTGGGGAAAAATGAAGATGAGACATCCTTTGTATAGGCAGCATGTTGCTCTTGAACATGACACTCTTCTGCTCTTGTGTCAGGTTTGGGATATCCTCACTCAGACACTTGTCCTCCTGGATTTTGGGTAATCCATTTTGCCTCTAATTTGACTATTCCACATTGTCATCATGACCTTTAGTCCCTTGTTGAGTCAAATGTTTCCACACTCCAGAGTCGTGTCGCTAATATGTTCAAGAGAAGTTCAATCTGTAGTTATTTGCTTATACATTGTTTGAGTCATTGTTACAATCCTGAATATTATTCCACTTTATTCCTTGTTTCGTGTCAATGATGGAGGATCCATCATTGCCCTCCTTCGATGGGTCACTTCCTGTCGACTTCAGCTCATTATCCAAGAAGTTGAATTAGGAACTCCCTTTCAGTACCTTAGAGCTGACATGCCCTAATGGCTAGTTCCTCGCATCTGACGACAAGTCTTCATTATTGGCTTTCAATCAGGTGATTCCACGAGTGTTTGACCCCAACCTCATTATCACATTCACAGATTATACTATTGTACCTTGAGATCCATTTTAATTATTGGTGGTTTCTCTCGTACATGTTAATGATCCACATCATTTCCTGGTAATCAGGTGGTTTTCTAGCATGTTCGACTTCAACATGTTTATTCGCATGTTAGGATTCATACATTTATCAGGTCAGGATGGAGCGCAAGCCTCTAAACCTTTTCTGTTATGACCTAGGCTGCATGAAATTTTATGTTATGCATGATTGTACACATGTTTCTATTATATAGATGGCTATGACCATACCATGAGACTTTATATTTATGATGGTCCTTGTTATCTAGATGGTTGTGCCCATACCATGGATCTTTTATCTAGTCTTCATCATTCGGATGGCTGCGTCCATGCCATGGATTCATGTCTTGATCTCATATATGTATATGTATATGTGTCCTTGATTTTCAGGTCTCCTGACAGTGTGCGTTCTCGTCCTTGCCAAAATCTCATAAAGCATCTCAGCCATCACTCCTCATTCGACCTTCATGCTTTAGGGGGCATCTGTTACACACTATTTTGTCATGCCTCCTGCACTTCCCTATGACATACCCTAAAGTTCCCAACACATGATCATTATACAATATACTCATCCATGTATACAGCTCAGATCCCTCCTTTAACTTTTCTTGGAAAATATCTGAAGCTTTCCCTGAAGAAATGTCTCTTGAAACCCTAAAATGAGAGTCATTGCCTTATGAAGCTCAAAACTGTGATGATCACCTGTTGCACCTTGTTAAGCCAGTGATGGAATTGCTCTGTTCTCTCTCATACTCTCAATGGTCTCAAAAAGGAAGTTTTCCCAAAGAGGATAAGAATCTTTGTGATCTATAAGCTTCCAAAGCGGCGAGCTGGAGGTGGTTTCACATAGATGAGGTTGAATCCTCTTAATTTTACCTCTTGGTCTCATCCCTATGAGCTACCTCCTTGAGATGTGGGCCTAATCCTATCTTTGGAGGAGGCCTAACTCCCTCTCCCAGCCTATAAATTCCACCTCTACCATTCCCAAATTGTTGATCTATGTCCATTTGCACCCCTATGCTGAGCTTGTGCTTATAGGCTATTCATTAGACTTGGAGGAGTGTTGGAGAGTTTCTTGGCTTGGACTTGGATTACCACTCAAGGAGAGCCTTTCAACATCAAGACTATGGTTGTAAGCTTCCCTTTATTCTTTAAATAATAATATAACTGCTGGTTCATATTCCCAAAATATATATGGTCATGTATGTATTGGCTTGGTATTCCTTTATCAGCTAAGTAGGTTATTTTTGGATTTGCTATTGGTTTTGGCATGCTTTGTTGTCTCCTAGTCACTTGTGTAGGTACATAAGCTCTAAAAGAAGCAGGAACAAGTCCATGACACAAGCGGTTCGAGGATCTCAACAAAGGAAATCAGATTAGCATCAGAGCAAGGTAGGCCATCTCTCTTTTTCTACTTTTGAATTATAATCTAGGAAAATGTCTAGTTGATTGTCACTTCAGTTGGTAGACCCACTCATTGGGCTAGAGGGATCGTCTATGTCCGCATGGAGGATTAACCTTGTCAACAAGGCCTTTCTATCTTGAAGAAGTAATGAGAAACAATAAACATACAAAACCATAACCATAGGAGATGAAACACCAAAGACTTATGGGAAACAATGGGGTAAGTTGGAACATCAGCGTCCTAGGGTCATAACTTTGGCATTCAATCTTTGTTTGGCATGTTGGATAACTAGTTAGAAAGGTATATCTGAGGATAAAAAAATTCAACTACAGATGTGTGAGTAAATGACCCACATTTTGATGTTTCCCCAAAAAAAATTGTTGAGGCCTTAGAAAGGCTACAAATGTCTAGGACCTGAAAACTACCAAAAATAGAAAACTGCCAAAAAAAGAAATTGTGTTGAAAAATAGAAATTATATTATGAGCCAACTATAATACGTGGTGGCCACCAATATCCACTTAGACCATTCCTGCCCCCTTAGGAATCAATGTTCCCCATTGCTTTGAGCTCTGTTGGTGTCATTTGCTCAACAATGTCTGATGTGTCCAACAATGGTGGAAAGTATGGCCAAATGTGATTCACATTGAATACTAGGTGTAGGAAAATGAATGGGGGGATACTTATCTCAAAAGAGTTGTCACAAAAAAACTTGCTGATGGTTTAAGGTTCATATCATAGCGGTCAAAGTTGTAACACCCCCTCCCAAGTCTACCCAAAGTAACCATGCCAACTAGAGTAAACATGAGGAGAGACGCTACTACAATCAGATTCGACCTCCTATGTCACCTTAAGGAAGTGGAATCGACAGAACATCACATAAATTCATCAAACATCATCAACGGAGCCCTCAGGAGACAAGTCATCCACTCAGACAGTGTGTCCTTAGGTCCCACTGTTGTTTTGCAGCTCTTATGCCATAGTCGCTCTCATGCTATGGGAAATGGAGTGACTAGAAACCCAAAGTCACTCTCGCAAGCCTGCCTACCAGCAACTGTGGACCAGAATTTCTAGTTTTGTGCCAGTGACCCCAGGATTTAAGCCACTTTTCTAGCCCAGAATCATGGCCTCTGCCTAGGACTTGTTGTAACTTCCATAATTCATTAAAAACATAATAACAATGTTGATTAATAAAAATTCACCCTTGGGACTAGTCCTGAGCATCCCCAACCGGGACTGGCATTTTTTCAAACACTTGGCATCAATGAAACCTATGGGTCTACGATACAAGACAAAGCATAAATCACTGAAACAACTTATGAAACATAATCAGAAGGATCACCTCCTTCTCCGGTGAACTACTACATCATCAATTAGGTCTTGCATCCATCCATTTAACAATTACAAGTAAATATATGAAATAACCATGACATGAACTAGTCATTCAACCATGCTTATAACTAGCATAAAACCATATAAATATCAGAGATATTACAACCATTAAATCCACATATAAATCAGTGCAAAAGTGACAGAACTTAGCTTTATTAATCATAGGCAAATTCGACCAAGTTCGGGACATCCACGTACCACCTGACCATATACATGGTTGAGCCAAATCTCTCTTTTAGTCAGTCATCCCTATGCCATATTCCAAGCATGAATGTGGGATATCATAAAACAACCAATCCAAGAACAACCAAGGGAATCCAAAGGTTAAACCACCTCCATCCTCATCCAACTGTGATCACACAAAAACTGGTGCTCTGATCACAACCAAACAGAACTTGGAATGCCATCTAGAATCCATCATTATTCTTGAGGAATTTTCCATCTCCTTGTCTCTCAAACTTAATCACAATCCAAACCCAGATCACTAGGCCCTAAACCGAGACTTCTCCCTCAGGTTTTACTGTGTATCGTGCCAAAACTGGTCAAAGGATTCCTAGGCCTTTGGGAATGAACCTTGAGACCACCTTCGCCCTGGATACAGAAATCCATCCGACAATTCCAAAGATCAAAATCCAAAATAAACATCGCAACATACCATGGCATCCTGAAAAAGGCTAGGCTAGGTTGAAATCCATTGTCATAAACTGGAAAAACCATGCCACTGACAATAAGAGAACCATACAACAACATGCAAATCCGTGCATGTCCAAAACAGCTAGGAAATCACACATGCAAAAGGTTGCTTGCAAGTATTCCTGTTGAAGTTGCTTGAGTCTTGCTTTCCTTTCCTTGATCCTTTCTTTCTTTTCCTTTCCTTTCCTTGTGTTCCCTTTCCTTTACTCCAAACTAGAGTGCTCCAAGAAACTCTAAGTGACCAAGAGAGTGAGAGAGAGAGAGAATAATGAGAGGGCTCCAAACTTGAACTTGACAAAAGCCATGAACTAATCCTCAGAAGCCTTTTTATGAATAAGGCCTCTAATTTCTTAATTTTCCATTATTTTCCTTCATTTTCCTCCTCACATGCAACCTATGACCTTTCACCTTTCTTTTATCCTAATTTCCTTTTATTTTCATAAATAAATGTGCCAAAATGACTTTTTGCCTTTTAATGCCTTTGCCTTATCCTTTGCCAATTTCCTTAGCCAAAACACAAATCCAGTGATGCCCACTATGATATATTTTCCTAACATTTAGCTTGGAATACATGTCCCTTAACTGTGGTATTATTTTGCCTTAACTTTTATTACATGAATTTTTCACTAGGGTTGTTACAGAACCCTCCCCCTTGGCGAACACCGTCCTCGATGTTAAACCACACCAAGACCTCAGCAAAACTTCTAAAAAGAAAAGATACTGCCTATGGAGCTTTATAACTTAGCTCGTTGTAGTATTTACAATGAAGAACCTTCCCAAAAGAAAAACATCATAACAACATGACAATATAACAACCATAATAACATGACACCCATACTACTTATTGGAGCTTTATAACTTAGCTCATGGAGGTATTTACATCCATATGCATATACATTCATATACCAAAACATCAACAAACATATACCAAACATATACCAACATCAAACCAAAACTACTTTGCCTCAACCGGAAAATATTGAAGGATATAAGCCCTGCATCTAATCCACCATCTCCCATGTAGCTTCTTTAAGCCCAAAGTGCCTCTACTGCACTTTAACTTGCTCTATGGTTATGTTCTTGAGCATGAGATGTTTTCGCCGCAATATGCACTGAGGCTTCGGATGGAACTCTCCTTCTTGCTCCACCTACAATACAAACCAATCAATAACATGATCAACATCCTTTATATACTTCTTAAGCAATGAAATATGGAAAACATCATGGAATTTCACTATTGTAGGCAGTACAAGTTAATATGCCACTGGTCCAATCCTCTCAAGAACCTCGAAAGGCTGCAATACCGTGGTGCCAGCTTGGAACATGAACCAATCCTTAAAGATATTTTCTTGGGCTTGATACAAAAATATACAAGCTTCCCAACCTAAAATTCTTTGAACACCCTGTGTTGATCTGCATAACTCTTCTGTATATCATGTTGTCTTTATATTCTTCTTTATAACCTGCACTTCCTACTCCATGTCCGCCAACATATCTGGTCTAATAAGTACCCTATTCACTGGATCAATCCAATTGATGGGAGTATTACAACTCTGCCCATACAAATCCTCAAAAGGACTCATCCTCAAGGACTCCTGATAACCATTATTGTATGCAAACTCCACCAATGGAAAATACCCCTCCCATTTCCTCTGTTGGTGCATCACGTACATCCCCTGTATATCTTCCAAGATCTTGTTGACCCTCTTTGTCTAACCATCTATCTGTGAATGATAAGTTGTACTGAAGGCCAACTCTAAACCCAAGCCTGCAAATAGCTCCTTCCAAAACTTGGAAGTGAACTTTGCATCCCTGTCTGACACAATGTTCTTTGGAACACCATGTAGTCACACTATCTCTTTGATGAACACTTGTGCTACCTCACTGGTTGAATATGTAGCCTTCACTGGAATGAAGTGAGCTGCCTTGCTCAAACTGTCAACCATGACCATGATAGAGTCATTCTACTTCACTATCCTCAGAAGACCTGTGATAAAATCCATGGAAATGACCTCCCATTTCCATTCCGTAATCACAATAGATTGTAGTAGACCACCTAGATTCTTGCATTCCGCCTTTACCTCCTGACATTCTAAAAATATAGCCATGAACTCTGTCACTTCCTTTTTCATATTCGGTCAATAGTAAAACTTCTTCACTACCATCAATGTCTTCTGATATCCTAGATGACCTGAATACAGTTTTGCATGAAACTTCCTCAAGATAAGGTTCTTGAGCTCATTGCAATTCAACACATAGATCCTGTCTTGAAACCTCACCAAGCCATCTGTCGTGAGATGATAGTTTGCATCCTGATCACCTATGCCTGTACCTGCACCTGTACCTATACTCTTTTGTAACATGTGCATAATCTCCATGTATTTGTATTCCTGTTGTCCTGCCTACAAGATCCTATCCTGTAACTCTGCCCCATAGGAGCTTATAGTTGCTATATGATATACATGTACCTTCCTGCTAAGATCATATGCAACCTGGTTCTCCTTCCCTTTGATGTATCTGATATCGAAGTCAAACTCACTAAGGGTAGCCAACCATCTAGCATGCTTGGCATTTAGATTAGGCTGGTCAAACAAATACCTCAACCGACTATGATCACTCATCAATGTAAACCTCCTGCCCAAAAGATAATGTCTCCACATCTTCAATGCATGTATAATCTATGCTAGCTCAAGATCATGCGTTGGATAGTTTTTCTTGTGCTCATTCAGTTTCTGTGACTCATAGAACACTACTTGTCCTTCTTGCATGTGAACTCCACCAAGTCCCCTTCTGCAAGCATATGTACACACCACAAACTCCTTGTCTGGATCCACAATTTTTAGCACTGGTGCATGTGTCAACAAATTCTTAAGTTGCACAAATCTATCTTCACATTCTGTCGTCCATTCAAACTTCTTACCTTTTCGCTGTAGTGATGTTAGAGGATATACAATCCATGAGAAGTTCCTGATGAACCTCCTGTAGTAGCATGCCAATCCCATAAATGATCTCACCTCATCTACATTCTTAGGAGCTTCCCATTCCATGATAGCCCTTATCTATTTTGGATCTACTGCTATGCCTTCCTTGAAGACAACATGTCCCAAGTAGTGTACCTTAGTTCGAAAGAAGTTGCATTTGCTAAGCTTAGCATACAACTAATGCTCTCTTATCACTCTCAACACTGTTGCTAAATGTTTAACATGTTCTTCATCATTCTTAGAATATACCAATATGTCATTAATGAATACAATAACAAACTTGTCCAAATAAGTATGCAACACACTATTCATCAAACACATGAATGTAGATGGAGCATTAGTCAAACTGAACGGAACAACAACAAAATCATAATGCCCATACCCAGTCCTGAACGCAGTCTTGAAGATAACCTCTTCCTTGATGCATACTTGGTGGTATCTCGATCTCAATTCGATCTTAGAGAACACTGCTACTCCCTTCAATTTATCAAACAAATCATCAATCCTTAGCAAAGAGTACCTGTTCTTGATCGTTACCTTGTTCAACTGCCTGTAATCAATGCATAATCTAAGAGTACCATATTTCTTCTTTACGAACAACACTGGTGCGCCCCAAGGTGATACAATGGGTCTGATGTATCCTTTTCCCAACATTTCCTTCAACTGCAACTTCAACTCTACTAACTTAGGTGTGCTCATCCTGTAAGGTTCATTCAATGGTGGAGCTGCCCCTAGCACTAACTCAATAGAAAAATCTACCTCCTTGTGAGGTGGCAACTCTGAAATGTCCTTAGGAAAAACATTATGAAACTGCTACAATACTGGGTACCTGCTCAACACATCAGCATCCTCAACCTCATTACTTTTGTCACTAGAAATGTGTACTGCAAACATCACACAACCTTTTTTGTAACTACACTTAGCCTACATAGCGGTAACCATCCTCACTAATGTAGGCTTCTTCTTTCCCTGCAAGGTCCTCTTTTCCCCACTATCATCCACACACTCAATGGCCTTGTCGAAGAAATCCACTTTGGTTCTGTGAAGGTATAACCAATCTATACCCAAAAACATACTATATGATGCCAATGGAAATACATTCAAATGCACTATTGTAGGCATACCATTTAGCTCAAATGCACAAGCTCTTACACAATGGTGAAATCGCTTCTTTATACCTGTAGCCAACTGTACCAACCAAGATTCTACATACACCTATTTTCTGAAACCACACTTATCCACTAGGTCAAGATTAATATAACTATAGTTAGATCCAGGATCAATCAAAATATAAACAACTTGATCACAAAGCTTATTGTCCATCTCAATGATCGATCCCTGATGATTTTCCTGCCTGCTGTCCACAACTCTATAAATCCGAGGAATGCTATAACCCACATCACCAATTTTATGCACCTCCTGAGCACTATAAATCTAGGGTCTACCACCACTCTGGTACTGTAGAAAATCCCTCTTAAGATGATCCTTACCACATATCCAACACTGCAATTTTTCCCTACCACCACCTCTATCCTGCTGCTCTCCACGTCCCTTCTCAGTTGTATTGAATTTCTTGTAAGGAACTGCATTATCTTTCTCACTTGAATCTTGAGGTCTTCCTTGCTTTGGTGGCCATTTTCCCTTAGCTTTCTCATTTCTTTTCAAGTCATGCTTCGGCTCAACTTTGCGTTTCGACTGCTCATAACAATGCTTCAACTTTTGGATGGCCTCCTCCAACGATATAGGCTCATCGAACTCAATTCAGTCTCTATATGCAATTGGAAATCCACTGATGAATCTCTGAACCTTGGCCTTTTCCTCTCTGAGGTAAGGCACATATCTCAATATCTCCAAAATCCTGCTAGTATACTCCTCATTTGTCATAGAAACCATCTACAACTCATAAAACTCCTTAGCTCTATCATCATAATCCCTATCAGACAAGTACTTCTTCTTGAAGAACCTTTCAAATGCATGCCAAGTCAAATCATCCTCATGTATGTTCTTGACATTCTTCACGTCTTCCCACCAAATATTCGCTTTACCTTTGAGATTGAAAAGTGTTATCCTTGCTTTCATGTTTTATGAGTAATCATGGAATCTAAATATTTTCCTCATGCCAAGCAACCAAGCCTCTACATCTTGTGATTTCTTCATCTCTCCATCAAAGGTAGCTAGCTTTTCCTTATTGAACTCATCTGACAAGTATCCCCTATTATTCCTCCTATATGGATGATAATGATGACGATCATGATGTATATCAGAACCAGAACTAGAGTAATACCTATGTCTATCACCCCTCATATCCAAAGTGTCCAACATCCTTCCATATCTGATAGTGTCAAATATATCTAACCTATGTCTATTATGAGACCTGTTGCCATATGCCCCATTAGTTCTATCCTCATGTCTATGGTTGATCCGAAGAGGTCCTTGTCACTGCCAATCTGACAAACTCTTAAGTAATATCGCATTCACCTCTGCTTGTTTCTCTTGTGCCTAAATGATTTTGTCATTGTTTGCTTTGCAACTCCTTATTTCTTCCTTCGGGATTGTCAACATGTCTACTAAGTCAGAAGAGTTCCCCACACCACACCGCCCATTTGATGCATAGGGAGATTCTATGTAGTATACCACCTTGCTAGCCATCTAATCTCTTTCTTGCAAGGCATACTATGTCAGCTAAACCAAATCACATAAATCAACATACGTTAGCATACTCGGTGAGGATACCTTGTCTGCAAGATCATCAAATTAGCATGATGAATGTACAACATAACCATAATGACAAATAGACATATATAAATAAGTGAATCAACACATAACCATCAAACTAACTAGGGTCCAGTCATCAATGCAATGCCATATCAATAATGCATGCTATGACCTCATGCATGACAACAACCAATACTCCAGTATACACAATGCCTCATGAAACTATCGACTTGCATAAGCAATGCCTAATTAGCTACACATATGCATAAGCGCATGTAGTCAAGCATAAGTGATGAATTCTTGTAATCAACCTACAAGGCTGATGCATGTAATCAAATAACCAAGAATGCAACCCAACGTACAAGGATGTAATCAAGCTACATATAATTGTATAACCAATCATATACCCATGATGACGCATTCCATAAATTGACATCAAGTTCCTCATGATAACCTTACTACTACCATGATCAATATGATGCAGTGCAACAGGCACACAAAGCGCAAGTGCAAGAGCCACACATGCAACTAACATGCATGCATGACCAACACATTCGCTCATATCTATAAAACCAGATATGACCCAAAGAGAGCATCAACATGCTCTGATACCAATTTGTAACACCCCCTCCCATGTATACACAAAGTAACCATGCAAACTGGAGTAAACACGAGGAGAGATGCTACTACAATTAGATCTGACCTCCTATGTCGCCTTAAGGAAGTGGAATCGACAGGACATCACATACAGCCATCCAACATCATCAACAGAACCCTCAGGAGACAAGTCAGCCACTTATCCAACTTGTCCTTGGGTCCCACTGCTACTCTGTAGCTCTTAGGCCATAATCGCTCTCATGCTATGGGAAAGGGAGTGACTAGAAACTCAAATTTTCTCTCACAAGCCTACCTGTCAGCGATTGTGGACCAAAATTTCTAGTTTCCATGCCAACAACCCTAGGATTTAAGCCACTTTTCTAGCTCAGAATCTTGGCCTTTGCCCAAAACTTGTTGTAATTTCCATAAATCATTAAAAACATAATAATAATGTTGATCAATCAAAAATCACCCTCAAGATTAGGCCTGAGCATCCCCAACCGGGACTGGCGTTATGTCAAACACTTGGCATCAATGCAACCTACAAGTCTAGGATATAAGGCAGAACATAAATGCTTGAAACAACTTATGAAACATAACTAGAAGGATTGCCTCCTTCTCCATTGAACTACTACATCATCAATTAGGTCTTGTATCCATCTATTTAACAGTTACAAGAAAATATATGAAATAACCATGACATGAACCAATCATTCAACCATGCTTATAACCAACATAAAACCATATAAATATAAGAGGTATGACAACCATTAAATCCACATACAAATCAGTGCAAAAGTGAGAGACCTTAGCTTTATTAATCATAGGTAAATTCAACCAGGTTCGGGACTCCTATGTACCACCCGACCATAGACATGGCTGAACCAAATAACTCTTTCAACTAGTCACCCCTATGCCATATTCCAAGCATGAATGCGGGATCTCATAGAACAACCAAGGGAATCCAGAGGTTAGACCACCTCCACCCTCATCCAACCGTGATCACACCAAAAACAGTGTTACAATCACAATCAAACAGAACTTGGAATGCCATCCAGAATCCATCATTATCCTTGAGGAATTTTCCATCTCCTTGTGTCTCAGGATTTACCGCAATCCAAATGTGGATCACTAGGCCCTAAATCAAGACTGCTCCCTCAAGATTTATCATGTATCTCGCCAAAACCAGTCAAGGGATTCCTAGGCCTTTGGGAATGAAACTTAACACCGCTTCTACCACAGATTCTGAAATCCATCCGGTAATTCCAAAGCTCAAAAACTGAAATAAACATCCCAACATACCATGGCATTTGAAAAAGGCTAGGCTATGTTGAAATCCACTGTTATAACCTGACAAAACGATGCCACAGATAGCAAGAGAACCATACACCAACATGCAAAGCCATGCATGTCCAAACTAGTTAGGAAATCACACATGCAAAAGGTTACCTGCAAATATTCCTGCTAAAGCTACTTGAGTCCTGCTTTCCTTTCCTTAGTCCTTGCTTACTTTCCTTTCCTTTCTTTGCTTTCCCTTTCCTTTGCTCCAAACTAGAGTTCTCCAAGAAACTCTAAGTGACCAAGAGAGTGAGAGAGAGAGAGAATAATGAGAGAGCTCCAAACTTGAACTTGAAAAAAGCCAAGAACTGATCCTCCGAAGCCTTTTTATGCATGAGGCCTCTAATTTCTTCATTTTCCATTATTTTCCTTCATTTTCCTCCTCACATGCAACTTGTGACCTTTCACCTTACTTTTCTCCTAATTTCCTTTATTTTCATAAATAGATGTGCCAAAATGCCTTTTTTCCTTTTAATTCCTTTGCCTTAGCCTTTGCCAATTTCCTTAGTCAAAACACACATCCAGTGATGCCCACTGGGAAATATTTTCCCAACATTCAGCTTGGAATACGTGTCCCTTAACCATGATATTATTTTGCCTTTATTAACTTTTATTACATGAACTTTTCACTAGGGTTGTTACAAAATATTTTGATGGGATTTTAGAAGGTGTTCCTTTTGCAACCAAACCTTGTCACCCACTTGAAACTTATGTGGAACCTGGTGCTGATCATGACAATGTTTCACTTAATATTGCCTTGTGCAGGATATCATGAACTTGTTCTCGAATGTGCTGAATTTGTTCAATAAACTTGGTGTCTTTGTCAGCTTTGGATTGAGCATGTGCATATTCTACCCATGTATTTACAAGGGTGTTACACAGTATTTTGTCACACCTCCTGCACTTCCCCGCGACATACCCCGAAGTGCCCGAAACATGACTATCATGCAATGTACTCCCTCATATTTGAAGTTCAGATCCTTCCTAAGACTTTGATTGGAAAATGCGTTGAGCTTCCCCTTAAGGAAATAGCTCTAAAACCCTAATTTGAGAATCATCACCCTTATGAGACTAAAAACAACGATGATTTCCTATTGCATTGTACTTGACCCATGATTTCATCACTCTGTTCACTTGTATACCTGTGATGATCCCAAAGAGGATGATAAGCTTCGTGATCTAGAAGCTTCCAGAGCGATAAGCTAGAGATTGTTTGACATAGATGAGGCTGAATTCTCCCAACTTGAACTCTTGGTCTTATCCCTATGAGCTACGTCCTTGAGATAAGGGCCTACTCCTATCTTTGGAGAGATCTTAACTCCCTTTCCCAGCCTATATATTCATCCTCTCCCATTTCCAAATGGTTGGTCTATGTCTATTTGCACCCTTATGCTAAGATTGTGCCTATATGCTACTCATTTGGCTTGGAGGAGTGCTTGGAGAGCTTAGCTTGGACTTGGATATTCATTCAAGGAGAGCCTATAAACGTTAAGGCTTGCTTGTATGCTTCCCCTTATTTTCTATTAATATACAACTACTGGTTCATTTTCCTTAAATGTGTATGCTCATGTATCATTTAGCTTAACATTCCTTGATCAATTAAGTAGGTTATTTTTTAATATGCTATTTGTATTTGCATGCCTTGTTGTGTCTTGATCTCTTGTGCAGGTGCATAAACGTTGTAAGTAGTAAGAATAGGCCCGTTACGTAAGTGATTCAAGGTCTTCAACAAAGGAGATCAAGATAGCATCAGAACAAGGTAGGCCATCTTCTTCATCTCTCTTTTCAATTGTAACTTAGGAAAGTGTCTGGTAAATTATCACTTCGGTTGCTAGACCCACTCATTGGGCTAGAGGGATCATCTCTGTCCACAAAAAGGATTTACCTAGACAAAAAAATGGTGACTCCGCTAGGGAGCCTATGATCCTTTTCATTCAATCCTTCACCTTGTTTTTATGATGTGTTTGACCAATCGTCCATTCCCAGACTTGTTTTCTTGTCTTTAACTATTTTCACTTTTTGGTAATTGCTTGAAGATTCTTAATTTGTGTTGTTATTGAAGATTTTTTGTTTTTTCTTTATCTTTCTCGACCATCCTAGTTTTGTCCCTGACAGTCACGATGACATCGTGGATATGTTGATTACAGTAGCGATGATTGCTTCTTTTCTTTTGATAGGTGCGATGATATCAAAGGTTAAAGAAAATTAGGGTCTGTCTTCTTGTTTTCAATATTTTGCCTTATGTTAGTGGCTTACCAGTGTGATTTTAGTGTCCTTGTCTTGCTTGACATGTTTTTCAGATTTCAATTCCCTCTTGACTTGGTTTAAGTGTGTTTGGATCTTGATTTTCCTTCTAGGGTTTCTAGGACTTCTAGGCTATCCTTAATTCACTCATCGGTATTCTCTTCAGTGATCAATTACATTTGTTCAAAGAGTCTTTTGTGTTTGGACGTATTTTGCAAATCACTTTTGGTTCTTGGGTATTAAGTCGTTTTCATTAGTGCCGAATTGAGTAGATGCTTTGCAAGTCACTTTAGTTTCATTTGGCAAGCAATAGATTACAAAATTGTTTGTTTTGATTAAACTGAAAGGAAGTATTTACTTCGAAATTTTTGTTTCGAATAGTGAAAGTGAAAGTATTTATCTTTTAAGTAGTTTTTGAAGCATTTGTTGCATTCAAAATCATTAATGTGAAAGACATTTTCATGATTATTGAGTTGTTTTCATTCTCTTTTGCTCTTTTTCACTAGTTTGCCTTGATTGCATCCTTAGCGAAAAGAAAAAGATTTTTCATTTCTATGGCATTGCATTTGTTAGTAGAATGAAAGATTAGATTTCATTTTATTACATTGGAAAATTGTCACTGATACATTTTTGCTTGTTTGATGAATGATTTGGGTGTTTCTCTTCCCTAAATAGGTAGCCTTCATTGAATGAAAGGATTTCAATTTCATCATTTAGTTTCATGTTAGGAATAGGTGACATCGTTAAGGCCTTGAAATCGAAACATAATTTGAAGATTAACTTTAAAATCTATCAATTAATCTAAGGAGCATTTGAAACATTAACGTTCATACTTAGTGGTCTAGGCTAGAGATGTGTTACGACGTTTATAAAACTCAACATCTCTCATTCACAATACTCTTGCATTAGACAACGCTAGCACGAAATTGTGGTCCCCGTACCATTGAGTATATAAAGGGAGACCCTTATAGGTTGCAAACCTTTATCCATAGGAGGCTGAGTCTTCTGCCCTATAAACATGATACACTGAACACAACATTTAGGGAAATTTCCTATACGTAAGCCAAGTCCTTAGTAAATTTATTTGCTAAGGTGTATATTACAGTTCACAGTTACTTGGTAATCTATTTTGGCTAGAGTATCTTGAGTAGTCATTTCAATCTTTTCTTACTTCTTAAACTTGAAAAGATCATCAAGCACTTGTACTTTCAAGCTTGCTAAACCAACAAAAGTGACTAGAGTCACCTTTTCGTTGTTTTCTCGACTCTTAAAACATGAAAAGGAATTTTTTTTTTTCAAATTCTAAAATTAATTGACTGCAGAACAACATCCTTCCTGTGGAAATACTCCTTAGTAGATCTTAGGTTGATATCAATGTCAACATTTCCTCAGTCTACCAGTCAAGGAAACCCCTATAACGGGAACCCTAGTCCTTTTCCTTCTTTCAGAAATACTGGTGCTCCCTATGTGGAAACGTTGTCCCTTCCTACATTGACCATTGGACTTCCAGTTTGGTTGTTTTCAACCTCGGTGGTTCTGAGTGTCCAAACTACTTTTCAACCGAGTTCTCCTCCACCTGAACAACATCAACCTCATGTTGATCCTAAAGCTGACCCCTCGGCTTCTTCGCCTATTCCTTCACCTCATTCTTCCTCTTTGCCTGGTGAAAGTCTATATTATAGTAACTAGGAAGCTAAGAAGAAGAAGAAGAAGAGGACAAAGAAGAAGAAAGAACATAAGCAAGGGGTCAACCAAGCAGTCATTGCTACGGATGCAACTAATGAAAAATATTCTTCCAACCAACCCCAGAAAGTAAAATTCCCTTGCATGTTATGTAAGGGTGACCACCTTCTTCAGAATTGTCTTGGTATTCCCAAGATCTTAGAAGTGTGGTCTACAGGTTCACATCGACCTTTGTCATCAGCCTCTAGTGATCATGCTAGTGATAAACATTCAACTAGTAATGGTAAAGCCTATGGGAAAAAGGGAAGTTTTTCCCTGTAAGTTGTGTGAAGGTAATCATCCCATTCACCTTTATCCTCTTCTGGATGAAGCTTCCAAAGAGTTGGAAAACCTTACAGCTTCTCAACCTCGTCTTCCGGCTAAGTATCAAAAGCTTTCCCCTGATCCTTCACTAATTGATCTAGTCATTGATGAAAAGTCATCTTTGGTCAACCCCACTCTCTATGAAAGTGAGTCTCATGAGTCCATACTTACCAACCATTGGTTGAGAAAATAGTAGACTTAAATCCACCTTCAGTTAACGAACCTTTCTGGTAGAGAGTGAACCTCATATTGCTCAGGTTCTTCTGGTTTCTTCAGTTTCAAATGAACTGGATGGAAATCCTCTGGTTCCTGAGGTGCATGATAGCAGTTCTCCTGTTCCCATAGAGCAAGGGGGCAACTCTCACATTCCTACAACACCTCGTCCAAGTAATTTGGTCACTTCTTTTGATTGGAGTCGACTGGAAGAATATCGTCTTTCATCTTATGTACCTTTCCAAATTATATTATATGCTTACCATATGGCCATACCTAGCATAGTCATAGACGAGGGTGCATCTATTAGCATTATTTCCTCAACTTATTTTCAAGATTTACGTTCTCCTCAACTTGCCCCGTCACTCAGAATATATTATCTTTTAACAGAGGAACCAATCAACCATTAGGGATCCTTCCTAAGTTGCCTATTACTTTGGGAGGAAAGATTGTCTATATAGATGTGATGGTTGTCCAAGGCCCTTTAGATTTTAATATACACCTTGGTCGTGACTATGTTTACGTCATGGGAGATCTTGTTTCCTCCCTCTTTCGAGTGATGTGTTTCCCACATGAAGGAAGCATCGTGATCATTGATCAACTTACATTCATTGGTCTTGAATCAACTCACACTCAAGCTCCTTAAAAAATGAAACAAGGACTATGGAGAAAAGTTCCTTGTCTTGTGTCAAGCTCGTTAAAAAATGAAACAAGGACAATGGGGCAAAGTTCCTTGTCTTGTGTCAAGCTCATTAAAAAATGAAACAAGGACCATGAGAATCATTCTTTTACTATGTCAACCTCATTAAAAAATGAAATAGGTCCCCATGAGGATGGTTCTTTTACTTGATCCAAGCTCTGTAAAAAATGAAACAAGGTGTCATGAGCATGATTCTTTTATTGTGTCAAGCTCATTAAAAAATGAAACAAACCCCTTTCCAATTCGAGTCTTTGATTATATCTCATAAAATCCCAATTGAGTCTTTCACTTGATCTCATAAGTGAACCTTCATTCCATCTGCCTATTACTAACTAGTAGTCTACTTCGGTGAATGGAATGAAGCTTCGGCGCATGTTCCTCGAATTGAGTCATTATGCTGGGGGCATGAAAATTTATCTCAGGCATAGTTTATCTTTGTTTCAAGCTTGTGAAAAAATGAAACCAAACACAAGCATAGTTTCCCATGTTTCAAGCTTGTGCAAAAAAGAAACCATTTCCCTTTTTACCTCTTGTGATTGCCATTTTATCTGTCTGTTTTTGCTAGATGAGCCTTGGTCTTTTCATTCCATCGTCACCATCTCTTTAGCCAATCATACACTTTCACTTGGTTGTTTTACCAGTGCTTGGGGAATATCTGTGATGAGTGGTCTTATTAGCCAGCATTTTAACCATTACATGTTTTGAGAAGTTCCATCATTACTGGAACCAGTTACAATCCTTTTATACCACTCGTTCCTCCAGGAAGAGTCATCTTTCAGCTCTTTTTTTACTTTCCAAAAATGAAAATATTGTCGAGTACTTGTCTTTTCGAACTCGTAAAAGTAAATGAAATGACGTCTACTCAGTACAAGTTTAACCCTTTTCCAGACTAAGATAGACTATTTACAAAAAAGGTACACCTTGGTCGACATGGTCAAGAGGTTCTCTCGAATATTGTTTTCTACCTTTTCGGGTTTGAGGGACAAATTACAAAAAGGGACATGATGGAGTTTTCTTTTTCATCTCTTTTTCAAACTCTCTAAATGTGAAAAATATATCGAGTTATTCTTAATTCAAACTCATTAAAATTTTATGACGAAAGACTCGTCACCATGATGAGACCGAGTTTCTCCTTCCTAGGACTCGTAAAACTTACTAGGATGGATTCATTTGAAGAATGAAATTATATGACAAGCATATGGTATCCTCTTCAAGCTTGTGTAAAAATAAAGAGGTACTTGCTAGAAATAGCGGGGTTGAAAATGAAAATGGAACATCTCTAGTATAGGCAACATGTCGCTCTTGAACATGACACTCATCTGTTTCTCATGTTGGGTTTGGGATATCCCCACTTAGTCACTTGTCCTTCCAGGTTTGGGTAATCCATTTTTCCTCTCATTTTACTATTCCATTTTGTCATCATGACCTTTAGTCCTATGTTGAGCCAAATGCTGCCACACTCTGGAGTCGTGTAACTAGTGTTCAAGAGAAGTCCTATCTGTAGTTATTTACCTATACATTTTTTGACCCATTATTACAGTTTTGGATCTTATTCATTTCATTCCAATTTATTCCTTGTTTCATGTCAATGATCAGGGACTCATCATTTACCTCCTTCGACAGGTCGCTTCCTGTCGACTTTAGCTCATTATCCAAGAAGATGACTTAGAAACACCCTTTCAGTACCTTAGATCTTGCATGCCTTAATGGCAAGTTCTTTGCATCCAATGATATGTCTTCACCATTGGCCTTTGATTGGATGATTCCATGAGTGTTCGACTTTAGTTTCATTATCACATTCACGGATTGTACTATCGTACCTTGAGAACCGTTGTCATTATTGGTGGTTTCTCGCATGCCTCTCAATGGTCAACAGCAGTGGCCAGTAATCAGGTGGTTTTCTAGCATGTTCGACTTCAACACATTCATTCGCATGTTAGAATTCATATTTTGATGGGGTCGGGATGGAGCACAAGACCTTGACTCTTGTTTGATATGATTCAGGCTGCGTGGAGTTATAAGTTATTCGTGATTGTACACATGTTTATGCTATATGGATAGTTGTGACCATACTGTGGGACTTTATACATTTATGCTGATGCTTCTATATCGAATGGCTACGACCATACCTTGGATCTTAGATTCATAGATGATCCTTCTTATTTGGATAGTTGTAGCCATACCATGGAACCTTTCATATAGTCCTTATCATTTGGATGGCTGCATCCATACCGTGGATTCATGTTTTGATATCAGATATGTATACATATATGCGTCCTTGATTTGTCGGTCTCTTGACAGTGTTTTTTCTCATCCTTGCAAAATCTCATAAAGCATCTCAACCATCACTCCTCATTCAGGGGGTATCTGTTACACAATATTTTGTCACACTTCCTACACTTCATCATGACATACCCCGAAGAGCCTAAAACATGACTATCATGTTGTGTACTCATTCATATGTGCAGTTCAGATCCTTCCTAAGACTTTGATTGGAAAATGCCTTGAGCTTCCCCTGAAGGAAATAGCTCTAAAACCATAATTTAAGAATCATCGCCCTTATGAGACTAAAAACAATGATGATCATATGTTGCACTGTACTTGACCCATAGTGGCATCACTCTGTTCACTTGTATACCTGTGATGATCCCAAAAAGGAAATTTTCCCAAAGAGGATGAGAAGCTTCATGATCTAGAAGCTTCTAAAGCAGTGAGTTGGAGGTTGTTCGACATAGATGAGGTTGAATTCTCCCAAATTGGCCTCTTGGTCTTATCCCTATGAGCTACCTCCTTGAGATAAGGGCCTACTCCTATCTTTGGAGAGATACTAACTCCCTTTCCCAACCTATATATTCATCCTCTCCCATTTCCAAATGGTTGGTCTATGTCTATTTGCACCCTTATGATAAGATTGTGCCTATATGCTACTCATTTGGATTGGAGAAAGAGTGATTGGTGAGCTTAGCTTGGACTTGGATATTCATTCAAGGAGAGCCTATCAACATCAAGGCTTGCTTGTACGCTTCCCCTTATTTTCTATTAATATACAACTGTTGGTTCATTTTTGTAGGTTTTAACCCTGTACAGAAATTACTTGCATACGAATTCTAAATCACAGGAAAAATAAAAATGCGAGAGCATAACACATAAAACACATATACACAGAGATTTCCCACTGGATCCCAAAACCGGGACTACCAGCTTGATTTTTTTATTATGTTCCTTTCAATGTTACAATACATATTTATACATGCCGAAGCATCAAATACCATGGACCGAAAACCATCGCGTCCAAAAAACATGTGCGAAAATCGTGCACAAAACCATAGGTGGGTCCGCCCAACCTAACATAGGGTCCAAAACCAAACTTTTCCGAGGCGCTGTCCCGGACCGCATAAAGTGGGGTTACGGGTACCCCTCAAACCCCCTGTTAACTATGTGGAAAGAATATAACACAACCCAACAATCTCCCACTTGTTGTTTTCTTTCCACAGGGGGCCACAGAAGAGCTTAGTCATTTTTCCAGGCCTGAAACACTCATTGTTTCTCTACACCAAGAGAACTTCTCAGAGCTCAAAGATTTTTTCAATGCATTTGCAGTATTCTTCAAAGTGTCCACCTTTGCCAGCAACACCTTTTTGTCTTCTATCATATCCCTCACAAAGTGATACTGAACATCAATGTGCTTTGTCTTTGAATGATAAGCAGCTTTGCCAAGAAAATTGCACTTTGGCTGTCACAGTCTATCCTTATAGCTCCCTGGACTAACCCCATACTTGAACACAATCTCTGCAACCAAACTGCTTCCTTGCTTGCATGAGTGGCTGCCATGTATTCTGCCTCTGTAGTTGATAGTGCCACTACAGATTGTTTCTTACTCATCCAACTGACTGCACCTCCAAATAGGTTAAACACATACCCACGTGTAGATCTTCTCTGATCCAGATCTCCAGCCCAGTCTGCATCAACAAAGCCACGGATATCCAACACTCTGTCCAATCCTGGTCTTCCTTGGTAGCACAAACCATAATCACTAGTGCCACGCAAATACCTGAAAATCCGCTTCACTGCTGTCCAATGCTCCTTCCCTGGTTTTGACATAAACCTGCTCAATACTCCCACTGCATGTGCAATGTCTGGTCTAGTACAGACCATGGCATACATCAAGCTACCGACTGCACTTGCATATGAAACACGGGACATGTCCTCTTCCTCTTCTTGTGTCTTGGGACACTGTTCAGCAGATAACCTCACACCTACAGGAATAGGAACCTTCAACGGTTTACTATCCTGAATATTAAACCTCTGCAATATTGTCTCGACATACTTCCTCTGGTTTAACCAGAGCTTCCTCTTTGCCCGATCTCTTTTAATTTCCATGCCCAAAATATAGTTTGCAGCACCGATATCTTTCATGTCAAATTTGGAGAACAATTGGGTCTTCAAATCCTGGATAATTTCTTTGTCATTTCCAACCAACAACATATCATCCACATACAAGACCAAATAAATAGCACGGTCACCAGTTAATTTAAAATACACACAATGATCTGCTTTTCTTCTGGTGAAGCCAAGTCCCCGTATAAATGTATCAAATTTCTGATACCACATCCTTGGTG
>APFE030474722.1:133401-157524 GCA_000404065.3 Pinus taeda
AAGGGGGGGCTCCGCCCCCCTCTAACCCCCTAGTTCACTACATAGGTTAGTCGTGGAAAGAATATAACACAACCCAACAATTTTCCCTAAATGTGTATTCTCATGTATCATTTAGCTTAACATTCCTTGATCAGTTAAGTAGGTTACTTGTGAATATGCTATTTGTATTTGCATGCCTTGTTGGGTCTTGATCTCTTATGTAGGTGCATAAATGCTATAAGCAGTAAGAACGAGCTCGTGACACAAGTGATTCAAGGTATTCAATGAAGGAGATCGAGATAGCATCAACATGAGGTAGCCCATCTTCTTCATCTCTCTTTTCAATTGTAACTTAGGAAAGTGTCTGGTAGAATTGTCACTTCAGTTGCTAGACCCACTCATTGGGATAGGGGATCATCTCTGTCCTCAGAGAGGATTTACCTAGACAACAAAGGGGTAGTGCAACATTAATGGGGCACAATGGTTGAAAGCCCAAGGCCACCTAAAATGGCTTGTATCTAGTTAATCTATGGAGAGCTCTATTGTAGTTGTGTTGGACATAGGGAAGGCTCTCATCCAATGTTCATGGGTGCTTGGATTTGTACATGTGTAAAATGTGCACGATCGTCCTGTTGATAACCGTTATTTGGCCATCAATTTGAGGGTGGAAGGTTGTCGACTAGGTGAGATTGGTGTCCAACGTTGAACATAGGCTTGACCATAATGTGTTGAGGAACCTACTATCCTGATCTGATATGATGGTTTGCGAGATCCCAAAATGTACCCACACCCATTTGAAGAAGAGATTGACAGTGGCTTCTATTGTGATCATTGTTGCACTTATCGCAATAATATCGCCAAAACAAACCTCGACCATAATATCAGAAATAGTTATCGTGATAATTTTTCCTTTTGAAATTATTGTGATAATTTTTCATTTTGAAATTATTGTGATAATTTCAATTTCTCTTGATAATTTAGGTAATTACCATGATACTTTCGAAATTATCGCCTTGTTTTTGTCAATTTCAATTTATTACCAATTTGTTTTTTACTCTAATTTTTTAAAAGTGAGATAGGAAATTGGGATGTGAGTATACTCTGACTATTTCCTTCAAGCAATCAAGGGAAAATCTATTGTTTTCATTTCCCATGGTTCATCTCATGAGATAGATACAACCTAATAGTTAATGATAATATTAAATTATTAAAGTAAAAGTGACATTTTCCTTTATCTTCCATTTTCATCCTTTTACTTAATTTTTTAACATTACCATTAATTGACTCACGATGTTTGAGAGTGGTTCTAACTTCATTGGATTTCATATGGGGAAATTAGAATTTTAGATCCCACTCAAAATCCAACAAACTTAATAGTTGTAATTGTGATGGCAGAAGTTAGTCCACAATAGACATATTTAATTATCAACTTTTCGAGTCTAAATAAAGACCCATCATAAAGACAAAGGTATTGGTTTAGAATCAAAATGTCGATAATTAAATATGTCTATTGTGGAACAATTTTCGACGTAACAATTACAAGATCAACACCACAAAAATCTGCAAACTTAATAGTTTTCAGTATTTTAGGATTGATGAGATTGCAACATTTTTTATACATTATGTGACGTATGGGGGCATGTAACTAACATTTTATCAATATCGTCAAGGCATTGACTTTTGAGCTCCTTCTTCATGACCCTATTAAAAATGTACACTTCACTCAAGCAAAATCATTGATTAGGATGTTAAGCTTTCTCTATCATATTTTAATGCCCAAAGGGTGATCTTGATGAGGAGGATCCAAATATAGGCAATGATTTTGATGTTATGTATCTATTTATTGTAGCATGATTTTATCTAGATTTCAGAGGCCATTTAGAACATCTATATTGATCTAATTTGATTCACTTGGCGATATTTTGGTTATATGCATCTTTGCTATATACATGAGAAATTTTGCGTATTTGTGTATACTAATTTGGATTCATATGGATGCACATGAATTATATGTTATTTTCATAACTTGAATATTTTATATATTTTTTGGTTGGCTAAACTTATGGTCCAATTCTGATAACATTTTTGAGGATGATTTGACCATTTTCCATCAAGAAAACAAGGAGAAATCTGTGGTTTTCATTGCCATGATTCATCTCATGAGATACATTTTTTTTATATGACCTTGTATAATTCTATTAGATCTTATGACTCATGACAAATATCATATTTCAATATCAATGTCTAATGTATCACTTCACACCTTATACATATTATATCAATTATCATTTCATATTTATGTAGCAATGTGTTTGTTTGATGTTGATGTTGTTTTAGAAGTTAAAAATTTGAGAAAACATGATTATTTTTGTATTTTTTTTTAAATTTTCCAATATTTTTTTATAATTTCCGATATTTTTCTAATACTTCTTACTCGATTGTAATGTGCCTCCTATATTAGCTTGGAACACTCACTTGAAGAAACATATATGCATCCTAGGTAGCACAATTATGCATCTTGGAGGTGGAAGTATGGAATTTGGTTGCCTTCCATTAGCATTTGGTACGTGCTGGTGAATTCTGGATCACTATTGTATAGTTGCAACCATCCAGAGGTCTAGTGACCAAAAGAGTTGAGAACTATGGTCAATGCCACAATTGTGGGATGACTGAGGCAACCTACGATATGATTCATGCCACCCTTCTTGTATCTAATGTTTAGATGGAATTGTTGCAAATATGTGGACAATTTCTAATGGAAATCATTTTGTAATTCCCTTGTGTCTGCATAAATTGAATAGGATGGTGATCCATGTGGATGATCGTTTCCTTTCCCAGAATATAATGTTTCCATTGTCTGCAGTCCTACACGATGGGATACATCTCCTTATCATGGGTGGGATATCTTCAAATAATATCAGAGAGTGTCTCACTGTGATAAGCCACCAAATTCCCTTGCTGAGTAAGGACTACACCAATAGCATAGTCAGAGGCATTTGTCTCAATCTCGAATGGTTGTTGTAAGTTTGGCAAGATGAGGACTTGTGTAGAGAAAATGTGGTGTTTCAGTTCAACGAATACTTTCTGTTGTGACTTGGACCAAAAAAAAATTGTTTTTTCTCCACCCTTTATAACTTGACTTAAGGACCAAGTGATATGAGAGAAACCCGACATGAATCTTCGATAGAAATTATCAAGGCCCAAGAAGCTGTGAAGCTCTGTTAGAGTTTTCAGGGCTAGCTAATCCCAAATTAATTGGATCTTAGTTGGGTCCACATGCACACCTTTCTCACCAATAATGTAACCTAGATATTGGACCTCGTCCATGCCAAAGGAGAATTTTTCCAGGTTAGCACATAGCTTTTGCTACTGCAGAGTGTGAAGAACCTATCCAATATGTTGCAAGTGCTCTTCCCAAATCTTGTTGAAGTTGAGGATATCATCTAGATATATAACCATGAACAAGTTGGTGAAGGCCCGCATGATGTCATCCATTAGCCTTATGAAAGTTGTGGGGGCATTTGTCAAATTGAAGGGCATGAACAACCACTCGAAAAGACCCTTCTTGGGCTCAAAAGTGATCTTCCACACATCCATGGGTTCTATTGGAACTTTGTGATATTTTGACTTCAAATCAACCTTGCTGAAGTATATTTCCCCTTTGAGTTGGTCCAGAAGGTCATCAATCAGTGGAATTAGGTACCTATTCCTCAATGTGATTTTGTTCAGGGCTCGATAATTAATGCAGAGTCTCTAGGTCCCATCCTTCTTCTACAAAAGTATAATTGGGCTTCCACATGGTGAGGAACTTGGCCATATGTTACCTTTTGTTAGAAACTTTTGGATGCACCCCTTGATTTCCTCATTTTCCAAAAGAGAGTGATGATAGATTGTCCCTTTAGGTAGTGGTGCATTGGAGATTAGATCGATTGAATGCTTGACCTGATAGTGAAAAGGCACCCATGTGGATGAAGAGAAGATGTATTCATACTCTTCCACAACCTTATCCACTTGTCTATGCTATGTAGAGGATCCCCATGTGGAGGCCATGGATGTGACCACAATATTCCCTTTACTTTTAGAGTGAATAGGGAGGAAGACAAGTTTCCCACTTTAGGAGATGATCTTGCTGCATTTCTTAGTAGAGATCAAAGAAATGGCAGTAGGTGGGGCTATCTCTTGTATCCTATATGGTTTTCTTTTGTAAGTGATAATAATAGTATGAGGTTTGGAATCATACATAACATGAAACTTCCACAAGTATGGTTGGCTTACAAAACATCACAAAATTCAAGGGGAGCAAAATCACACAATACCTTGTCCATGAAAGGCGTGATGCTTTAGGGAAGATGACACTATTGGTTGACATGAAGATCTAGCCCTTGCTAGAGTCATCCCACGGTGTATAGTTGTGGATGTGGGGTTGTTGGCATGCCAGACCACTTAATGACCCCTGTTGAGATGAGGTTGTTTTAACTCTCTTTTTCGACAATGAAACGAAGTAGAGAAACCTTCACCCACATTTGTGAGTGGAAGAGACAATCACCTTCCTCTATATCTCGGGCTCACTTCATTGGACCTTGGTGGTAGAAATAGTGGCACTCGGTTGTACATCAATGATTTGTTTCCCATTTTCAAGGTCTAGTTTAGAGTTAGAACCTACATTAGACTCTGAAGCTTTCAACCTGGCCACTAGTGACTACTTTGCGTGACATTCATTTTTGCTATGAGTGGGGCTCTTGTGGAACTCACACCACTTTCCCATGTCTTTCTTTGTCTTTTCATTAGTATTATTTTCTTGTGGCTTTGGTGGGTTTTCCTGGGGGGTTCCATCCTGGCTTTGTCCTTTGTTTTGCAGTTTGGGGGTGCCCTTGCCTTACTTCAGATTCATAGATCCAAAGTATCACTTCTTCTATTTAAGTTTTTTCTCTATTATAGAAGCATATCAGTATGTTGCACCAATCAAGGAGATGTGTAGGAACTCCATTTATCTCTAGATGTGTTTGTGCAAACTACCATGGTACTTGAGCACTAGATGTTGCTTAGAGTCATAACTAGTTTCGTGTAGAAGGTATAAAAAATATTCGTGAACTCTGGTACTTCTTGGTCCCTTTCCTGCTATAGTGTGGTTCATCCCTTTCCTGCTCTAGTGTGGTTCATTTTATACACTTATCTTCATAGCTTCCCACAAGGTAGTATTATTCCTTGAAAACATCCCTAAAAGAGGTCCAAGAGGGTGAGATTGAAAATAACGCAGATTCTTCCGTGGCACTTTTTTCACAGTAAGTTTCCCACTAGTCCTTGACATGGGGGGTGACTTTAAGCAATGAAAAAGTAATCTTCTTTCTATCAGAAAAATTATGGACCGAAAAGTATCCTTCCTGTAGATTTAATCATTTATCTACAACATATGCATCTATTTGGCCTTTGAATATAGGAATATCAAAATTAACTTGTACCTTAAAGGGGACGACACCTCCAAAGTGGATATTGGATGAATATGCATCACCTATTGGTATTCGTTGAACGATCTAGGAAAAATTATCCATTGTTTCGTTTCTTTGTCACTTGAGGGCTTCTTCACATGACAATTTGATAGGGTTTCCTTCTCCCTCGTATTTCTTTGCTTCCACCATGGGAGGCCATCGAGGTCAATAAGGATGGTCTTGTAAGGGTTCAAGCAATTCGAGTCCCAACTCCTTTTACCTCGACCTCATTGGGGACATGCATAGAAAAACTTATAAATAACAGACTGCTCTAATGCCACTGATCTAGATTTATGAAGGGAATGGAATGAAATGCAGATATAAAAAATAAAAATAAAAAACATAGAGATACAATGAAAATGAACTTCAATTAATAAATAAAAAATTATGAAAACTATTTACATGCAAAATGAAAATATACTAGCTCGAGTGGTGGTACCTTATCTCTATGAAGAGATGTGACAACTATGTGGCTTCATGAGCTGTGTTACAATGAGGCCCATAAGAATTTTTGAACATGAAGAAACAATGAGAAACCCTAAACATTCAAAACCGTAGACCTAGGATATGAAGCGCCAAAGGCTTATGGGCCCCAATGGGGTAAGTTGGAACGCCAACTTCCCAAGGTCGTAACTTTGGCATACAATTTTCATTTGGTGACGATTGCCTATTATAAAGGTCTATATGAGGAGAACAACTTTTGACTGCCAAAGAGAATCAAAGGCTCATGTATTCCTGTTTCTCCAAAAAACGTTGTTTAGGGCCTAAAAATGACTTCGAAAGTTCAATACTTGAAAATGGAAAAAATAGAAAACCTCTGAATAGGAAATTATGCCAAAAAATAAGAAACTATGTTGTGAGCCAAGTCGAATAGGTGGGTGGCCACCAATATCCACTTGGACCATTCATACCATTGAAAAATGTTGATCTATTGGATGAGGGAGAGTGCTCGACAAAGTTTTCCATTTGAAGATTTACTCTTTATCTAAAAGAAAAAAATGGTCACACAGTGCCACTTCACCCTACATGAAGTTTGCCTTGACTATACCTACCCTACAAATTGAACAAATCCCACATTACAAAAATGTTGAAAAGATCCGACATAGGGTTGCGGTGTTGGTTAAATAATTTTTATAATGACAAGATAGGAATAAACCAAACAATGCCCTCATAACCATAGTAGGTGATATTGTATTTCAAACAAAGACTAAGAGGCCCCTTAGAGTGTAGATTATAAGAAATTTGCAAACTTATCTTTTGTAATGGAAACGTGGGATGGGATTTGTAGATGACCTATTATATATCTCTTCAAAAAAAAATTGACATGTTTATCACTACTTAAGAGGCATATGATATATAGTACTTTGGATAGAGGTACTACTTTTTCTATCTCAGCTCAATAGATTACAATCTTATTTTGATGGCTGTCTTATAAAATATTAGAGCAACTAAGCAATTTCCAATAATCATAGGTAGTTGTAGTAAATAAAGATAAAACCCATAGTAAGGATATAGATTTTAGAGAAGTGTTAAGGACTTGTTATTACCATTGTTTTCATTGTAGGAGAGGAGTTGATTACAAGTTATAGCATGCTCAACTCTACTTATCCATCTCAATTAAAAAAGGAATAGGTGGAAAAACCACCCTTCTAGTTTTGACCCTAATGCCTTGTTGATAAACATTCCATGTTCAAATTGAAGGTAAAATTCTCTTTTGAATATGCCAAATTATCTTCACTAAATACCCAAAAAGTTTAAATATTTTAAAAAATCAATTTCAAGATGTGATGCTTCCTTATAAAAGGTTAACCATGATGATTTCTCCTTTAGAAATTTAAAGGGTTACTAAGAAGAAGAAAAATCATATGTGTTCATCCCTTCATTTGATATCCCTATCTCTTAGTTGCACCCAACACTTTGCATAATCTAAAAACGAGGTAATTTGATTAAGATATTTCCAATTTGATTCAAGAATTTGTGGAGTTAATCCACCTACATCATTTTCGTTATATTTTCCTAAATTTGTCTATTGTATCGTATCTCCATTTACTAATTACCTTTTACATTACCATTTATTATTTTACCTTGTCCATTTACCATCAACCCTTATCCATTTTCCATTATTTTTTCATGTTTCATTTATAATTTATCTACCCCCATATTATTCTAGAAATTTTCATACTTCCATGGTCCCGTGCTTAGTCTTTCCACTTTCCATTTTCTTATCTTTTCCCTTTTACCATCCAATTTTTCATATTTCTACATTTCTATTCTCAACATTTTTTAAAAAGGCTATTTTATTTTCCATCGCAAACCTTTTCTCACTCTCCATAAACCTTTTCTCCACACAAGTCTCTCCTCCATTCACACACCTCGCACTCCATACCCATGACCCACTTTATCACTATTCAATTTTTCTTGCATCTCACCAACACATTATTTTATTATTATTCCTTGTATCATTTTTATCCTAAATTCCTTTGGCATATCTTCATATGGCATGTGGTAGGGTGACATTTGAAGGGCATTGTTTTGACACTTATGACTAGCTGATGAGTTTGCGGACAAAGAGAAAAAGATTATACTCGCCATAAACAGCTCAAAGTTCTATGAATATCTATGCTTAACACATGAAAAATATGGGGGGGATTATCTTTATAAATATGTTGAAGTATATACCACTATGCATGTGGGATTAAAATATGGACTTGTAGATTAATAGTTAAGATCAACCTTACACAAAATTAGTGATCACTGAAACATGAACTTCCGAAAGCCATAACTCAAGCTCCTAATATCCAACTTAAGCAAATGAGAGCTTTCTAGAAAGATGGAATCATGAAGGACATCTTGGGAGTGGTTTATATGGATAAAATTATAGATATGATTTTATAAAATTAAAAGAAAAATTGCAATTGTTTCAGTTCTATCACCAAATTGTTTTTGAAAATGGTAAAAGAAGAAATATAGAATATTTGAAGTGGGGCCTAGTTTGGAAGACAAATTCCTAACTTCATATTTTCAAAATGCATCTTCATGTAGATAACACGGAGAGGAAAAAACTAATGATTAAATAGTTTAAAATGTGAAGAGAAGATTATGAAGAGAGAAGATCACATTCGGAAAGGGGGTTGGAGGTTTTTGTTGAAGATGAATTTGCCTTTCCAGAAGATTGCATGAATCAACTTGCTTAACTTTCCCTCTCAATTATTATTTTTCATTTGTCTTTCCATTAGGTTTTTGATGTGTGCTCAACTACATGAAGATATAGGTTTGATTATGTCTTCTCATCTCTTTGAGGCATTTCATATAGTATTTTAGGTCCTGGGGAGAAATACCCCTACTTGCACTAAAGCAAATGTAGTTTAATTAGAATTTATTTAGTTGTCATTTAAGAGGTTGTTTCAGTTTCAAGTAAGGTTAAACTTGTTACATTGGTATATTATTCTTAATTCCCCCATAAAGATCTATTTAAATTTCATGTTTTAGGCATGAGTCTATATGATGATGTATCAATGGATTCTTGTGCAATGAAGGCTTTACAAACTCATTTCATTGATGCTTTACAAACTCATTTGATTCTAAAATATGAAATTCTTTAAAGTTATTTGAAAACATCGCTCTGAAAAATTTATTTGAAAACATGTCCATTTTATTCTTTTTTATTTCATCTTGCAAATTCATAGCTAATTTTGGATTCACATTATTTTAAAGAGGAAGATAAAATACTTGTTGAAGACAAATCCCTAGTACATAAAATATTTATCTTCATTTTCACTTCTTGCGTGCTTAATGACTAAATTTGTTGTATGAGATATTTGTTGAGGTTCGTTACGTTCATTTAAGACCATAATATGAATCTCCCACATATCAAAAGAGGAGTACCACCTCTCTAAAACGAAGAGAAGATATTGAAAATTTCTTTGATATTACCCTAGGAGGTTAAAGCTTGTCCCTAATAGGGAAAGAGATTAAAAGGCCTCTTCAAATAGTGTATTTGGATCTATAACACCCTCCTCCCACATCTACCCAAGTAACTAGCCAACCAGGGTAAACATGTGACAAGAAGTTACTATGATATGATTGGACCTCCAAAGTCACCTTAAGGAAGTGGAACCGATGAAAATACACCATACAAACCTTCCACATTAGCAACAGGACTCCCAGGAACCATTCCAACCATTCAGTTAACCAACCCCTCGGTCCCATTAAGTTTTTGGCCATTAAACCCCCGAATGCTCCCTTGATATGGGAAAGCATGTGTCCAGGAGGCTCTAGATGCTACCACAGCATGGGTATGCATGCATCCAAGATTTTTTTTGCCTAGTGTTGTGCCTACGTCTCTAGGATTTGAGCCACTTTTTTCATGTCCAGAACCCAGGTCATTGCCCAGAACTCAATGACACTTTCAGAATTGCAAGATAACAATAGAATAATGACACACATACAATTAATTGAACAAATACTTGAATGGAGCCCTACTAGCGATGGTAGGTGTTTTGTCAAACATGTCACAATTATGTAACCTATAGGTTTAAATAACATATCTAAGCATAGGAGTCTCATACTCATCTAAGAATCACTAAGAAACATTGATGCCTCAACACATTAGTTGCAGTTTCATCCATTAGGCCATAGATACATTGTTCATTCATTTACAAGTAAAAAAATGATGAGAACCATACATAGCCACTGTCATAATACATGTTCATAACCAACATAATAACAACATAAATACTAAGGCAAAAATAACCATATAATCCACATATGAACCATTATAATACTCATGAAACAACAAGGATAAATAACCTCATATTAATAATGCAAAGGAAAACCAGTTGTGGGACTTCCATGAACCACCCAATCGTAGACATGGTTGAGCCAAATCTCTCTTCAGCCAGTCACCCTCGTTCCATATTCCAAACATGAATGTGGGATCTCATAAAACACATCAATCAAAACCATCCAGGGCTTCCTTAGGCCAAAGCACCTCAACTCATCAAATAGTGATTCCACCTCACGGTCGGGCATCACAAAACCATCACCAGATTGGTCTCTACTCAAGCCTTGCATGGCTCCAAAGCGTTGCTACAACCAAGGCTTCTAGGTCTAGTAACTCAACCCACATCTTACTTCGGGCTTCCATAACATTTGTCTAACCAGGGCTTCTAGGACTAGTAACTCAACCCATCAAGGGATTCCAGAGCATTTGTCTAACCAAGGCTTCTAGGACTAGTAACTCAACCCAAGTTCTTACAGGGCTTCCAGAGAATTTGTCCAACCATGGCATCTAGGAACTAGCAACTCAACCCAAGGTAAAGGAAACATGAGAACCAACCAGAAAATAAGAAATGAATCCACAACACCATGAATATCCACGAAATGGAAAGGCTAGGCAAATTCAGTGTCAATCCAGGCAATCCTCCATGCTAATTACAGATCATGACCAATAAACCACATGCATATGCCATGCATGCCAAAACTAGTGAGGAAAACATACATGAAACTCGGTACCTGCAAGAAAAAATCGATGTAGTTACTGATCCTGATGTCCTCTTGTTCTTTCCTGCTCTTCCTTTTCATTCTTGATCCAAAACTCCAAGTATGCCACACTCTCCAAGAGTGCTCCAAGACAAATCTAAGTGTCCAAGAGTATGAGAGAGAGAGAATAGAGATAGAGCTCAAAAAATGAACAGACAAAAGTCTATGAAGTGATCCTCAAAATCCTTTTTATTAATGAGGCCTCTATTTTCTTCATTTTCCATTGTTTTCCTTCATTTCCTCCTCACATGCAACCTATGACCTTTCACCTCCCTTTTCTCCTAATTTCCATTATTTTCATAATTAAATGTGCCAAAATGCCATTTGCCTTTCCAAAGCCTTTTCCATTGCCTTTGCCAATTTCCTTAGCCATTAATCAATCACCAGTGATCCCCATCACTATGATTTTGCCCAACATTTAGTTTGGAATAAGTGTCCCATCAACTGTGGTTATTATTTTTCCTTTATTAACTTTTATTACATGGAATTTTCACCAGGGTTGTTACAGGATCAATAGTGTTGTTGCAATTTTAGGTATTGTATTTCAATCACTAATTTTGTTACAATATTTGTGTCATCCTATTTTAATAATAAATATAACAATCTTGGATTTGTAGGTGCATGTGCATGAATATAATAAATCTAACAAAGATCGAGGTGAAACATAAATAGAGCAAATATCCTCATTGTTTCCTAGAATTGTTGAGTGATGAGCATTGGAACTATTTCATTGAGTGACTAAATAGGGGTTCCAAGATCTTGCAAATATTTTGTGCATCAATTGGTAGAGTTATTGCAGTTGTCTATAACGCGACTTTTTGAAAGCCTTTCTGGTGGGTTTTTCCGGTCAAAATCCGGCAGCAATTTATTGGAATTGCAAGTTTGATAGCTAGTTTCTGCACAATCAAAGTGTCTCAAGGGTTTTCCAGGGTGTTGAATCCAAATATGTAGTTAAAAAACCATTTTAACTGCAACAAATCAAGATTTAACCTCATTTTCTTTCGCCCGATTCTGTCACCAGAATCTCCAAAAAGTCGCATTATAGACAACTCCAGAGTTATTGCTACTACAATTTGATTCCACAATTCTTACATTGCAACCTTAATATATTGATATTCCAGTATGCCAATAGCTAGTTATTTACAAATGGTGGAGCTCAATTCATAACATGCACAAATCAAAGATTAGAAAGCCATGGTTCATCAATGGCCTTTTTTTTTAACCATAACCATGAAATTTTATAACAAAAATCAGCATTAAGGCATGCAACAATACATCAAAGGAGCAAAATTTGGCATATTAGGCTCTGCAATCTTTATAGTTTCATGCTAAACTAGCCATTTAACAAAATTATTTCCTATATATAGTGCAAATTGACTAAAACATCTATATGTAAATACTTTACAAAAGATCCTTGATACATACAAAATTTAAATTCCATATAAAACTAGGTTTAGTTTTTTGTGCCTTTGCCTAAAGACTCCAGCTCCATAGCTTGCCCCACTCGTTCATTCAGGTTCAAAAGTCTATTATTCCCCATATTCATTGATTTGACAGAGTGGGAAGGGTCTTGACAACTGTGTCGTCTCCAATTATATTTCTTCCATTTGGTTCATGATATGTCATATTTCATCTTCCATATTGTTCATATGAGTTTTATGATCAATAATTTCCCCCATTGCTATAGGTAAGGTATAAGCAAGTTGGTTGTATCTAAGCTTGTGCTACTTAGTATCTTTAGAGTCATCATCCCCTCCTCTTTGCATCATGGGTTGACCCTTGTGCAACTTAAAATTGAGACCTAATGTCAACCCTATAAATGCACACTCCAATAAATTACCCACATCTTTTTCAAAAAAGAGCCCATAATCTTAATGTGTGTTGTGACCCTTGAGCACCTCAAGAGATTTCAAAATCCCTTTAAGTTCCCTCAAGTTCCACCTATGTTTCTCTACTTTTGGAGAATAGAGAGATACAACAAATATAGCTTCAAAACTAGATTAATAAAACTAAGACAATGCTACCCAACACCACCACATTTTTCATTAAGATAGAGGAGAGATTTTTGAGGGAGACCCACATCAAAAATGAATGCTACAACTTCTTATATGATGCCCAAAGGTACTGAAATGACTCATTAATTTCTACTATGATTCCAAATCACATTTGATTATTTGATTCTTCTAGTTTTCCACACCATCCCACACTCTTGACCAAGTGAAAAGTGCCTGGGTGGTTCATATGTGTAAGACATTCCTCATTAGGGGATTTGAAAATAGTTTTTTCTCTTGTTAACTAGGATTTCTCCTTGTTGCATCCTTGTACCCAATTAGCTAAATGATTTTCCTTAGAATTATTTTTTCCTAAGGACATGAAAAAGCTCATAATATTTGAATTGATGCAACAAACAAAAATTTCTATGAAGAAGGATATGTCCTTAGGACATGAACTATAATGAATATGGTAAATTAAAATATGATAGTCTCCCACTACAACAATTTTACAAACATTGAGAGAGGATGCTTGAAGGATACCTTGATACAATCAATAAGTCTAAGCTTAGTTATTTGGTGTCACTCTAGGTCCCTGTTAATGGTGCTGGACCCGCCAACATGTCAAGGGGATCTCCCCGGTAAGAAGTCCAAATTAGACCTCAGACCGTTTGGTGTAGGAGTCCCAGCAGTGGGTCGTAAGGTAATGCCTTGACTGTGATGTCGCACAGAGGCAAGTAAGATAACTCTGTCAGTAACAAGGGTGTGACTGATGCAGTGAGCCAAGGAAGGTGTATAAGAGGTTCCAACACTTCGAAAGGGGAAGGAGGTGAAGGTAAGTTCCAGGTTGAAAGGGATCAGTCCCAACTCGGCTAGGAACACACAACACAAATGATATGCACAACTTCTGGTGGAGCAGTCCACTCAGATGTGGCAATCACATCATACAAGGCAACATAACACATACAACACTCACAGATCAGTCCCAGACGAGTGTGATCATTGTTATAGCAAGGTTAAAGTGAAAGGTTTGTCTGATGTCCGACAAAGAAGTCGACATGGATGGTGACAACATTAACAACATATGCAACACATAACAACAAGATTCATATAATTGCATGTGAATCAATTCATACACAAGTACGTAAGTTAAACAACACATATCATTAAAGCAACTGGAGCAGTCCAATTACAATAACAACATATGCATGAAAATGTGTCAGCTCTTATTATATAAAGAAGTGTAAGTCCCAATCATACAATACATCCATGTAAACCTGCTAGCCCCAACAGTGGAATGTTACAGCCACATCCACCTACTCCTCCAAAGAGATGTACTAGCTCCATGCAATGGAGAAGCCAAGGCACATCACAATATTGTCCAAGCCTTCTTCAAAATAGTCTGAGTAGAAGCTTGGCTAAGCAAAAGCCCATACAATGAGTTATGAGGGACTATTTATAGCAAAGGGTGGGGTGACCCTTGACATTCCCCTTTGTGACAGTTCAACTACCCTCATGACTCTTCACCTACTCTATGACTGTTACATCCAGCTGTTGACACTTGACATGACTCAACATTACAATGCACATGTACTCATGTGAGACAACATGGCTTGAGCAATCCTTACAAGATATCAGTGACACTCAGTCCGTTGCGGTGAGACCAACTCCTTGACATGCTTGTGATGGTGAAGCTGGTGAGCTGATGCCAAGCTTGGTCGTCCGTGATGGTGTGCATGCACCTCATGGTGACATCTTGTTGAAGCGAACTCTTGCTTTTGTTGCAACCAGTGCATTGGTTTGGCCCCTTCATCCGACTCGTTTGCTAACATGTGCATGGTATTCTTAGGTACGGCTGAACCAGCAGCACACTGATGCATAGTGTTTGTGTTGATCTTTAAGTGTGTGTTGGTGGTCATTCGCATCAACTTGTCGAAGTACTCGTTCGGGGACTTGCTTCTTGTATTCGCCTTGGTGAGTGTGTTGAATGGGTTGGATTGCATGCATGCACATAATGACATGCATGTTGCTGAATCCCTTGCATGAAATCAACCACACTACTCACCATGTATACTCCGTGTTAGCTACTGGGATGGATCTTTAACTTGTTCGGGCGCAGTTCCATCCGTGAGTGCACGTTCAGCCCATTGTTGTTCCTAATCCTATTGCAACTCATTCATCTGCCTGTGCAGCTTCATGCTCTTCCTGAGTTGCTGCTTCAGCACATGCAACTCCTTCTGCCTTCGCATGATCTTCATGCAGCACCATCACTCCATAGCCGAAGTCTCCAAAATTTATTTCATCATCAATGGACCTGCTTGAGCTTGCAACCTTGTTCCTCCTCTGTGTTGTCAACAACTCTCCTCTTGCATTTGTTGCATTTGGTATGTTGTCTTTAGCTACTAGTCATGATGCTGCTCATTGTGATGTTGTCGCTTGATGTCCTTGTCTACGAATAACTTGATGTCTTCGTGAGTAGGCAAGCTCATAGACACTTGATCGACTGCATCCCCAAGCATGCTCTGAATGGTGTCCTCGTCTCTGCTATCCTGGAAACCATTGCACCTCTACCGCTAAGAGGCAGATGAACACCTGCGATACATGGAGACATGCAAACACTCATAGAAATAAATCTGTCAGTCGAAAACCAAAATGAACATGAGAACTGACTTGCAACATACCTAGGTGAATGATCATGAAGGTTGCGCAATTTCGGCGAGGAGGTTGGGAGACTGAATGCCAAGACTACTCAAGGCACAATCTGGGTTGCTGGGAGACTAGCTAACTACTAGAACTGTGCAATGAACAATCCATTCTGCTTGCTGACTGTTGGGATTGCGCAATGCGCAATTCTAGCTGGGAAGGACTGCTGGCCTAGGGACAAATCTGCGTAATTTCTTGGGCCAAGCAGCCACTGTCCTCCATAAATGTACAAAATAGTCCTGGATTCCAGTGTCAGGCAAGAATGCACAAATTTGGAGAGGAAGGTGAGCCTTCCTTTCCCAGATTGTGCAATGTAGCCTTGGTGAAGGCAAAGCCTAGGCCAGGGTTGGCCCAACTCACCGACGGGCGACTGAAAGCAAGTAAGTCAGTGAATGCATGGCGACACTAAGTGATAGTAGAAGTGATCGACAATGCATGTAAAACATGAATGAAATATTCAGCAAATAGATCAACATGCATGTGGGTGAGGCAATTCGCCGGTTGGGCGAACGTCCATGCAAAACAGTGTCATGCATGCGACAACAGTGAGATAGCAACAAAAACTGAAACAGAGCTAGGACAAGTTAGAATACATGTAAACTACAACAAGCATTCAAAGAAATCAAGCAAACGATACTCACACAAGCAAAAACTCAAAAAGCGACAGAAATGTAGCACAAGGCATGGGAAGCGAGATTACCCCAAAACAACTGAGCTGAATGTGCCGACTGCTCCTAGAAGTGATGTGGGATGTTAGAGTTGCAAGGATGATGTGAGGAATGAGCTCTGCAACATCTATTTGATGAGTTTTGATCACATCGAGGTTGTGACGCGCATTCCACGAATCTAGGGGAAGCGACACTTGGTGGGAGGTTTCAGAATTGCTCCTTGCATGTAACCTCCAACTGCTAAACATAGATCCCTGAAACAAGTGATGTCTTTGTATGATGTCTTGGGAGAAGCAGCCCATGCATGCAAGTCTGTTTTTCTCAGTCCCAGGGGGAACCAGTCAACTCAGCTACACATGCAAGAGACTGCTCGACTACTGGAGCAAAATCACATTTCTGGTTGGGAGCTGGGTTGGCTGCCCAAGATATTTGTGCAATTTCTGGGCATAGCAACTAACTGCTGCCCAAATTTGTGCAAATCCTGTTGGGAGGGTTGGCCGGCAGGATTGTGCAATCCTGGAGCCCAACAGGCTGTCAAAGAGGATTACACAATTCCTGGAGGGAAGGCTGGTTGCCCTCCAGAAATGCGTAATTTTCAAGGGGAATTTTCTCATCCTGCAGTTGGACCAAGTCTGGGTGAGAAGCCTGTGAGGGGAATGGATCAACTGTGATTGACAGGCTGCCTTTGAGCAAGAAAGAAACTGAAGCTTGAGGACTTGATGAAGCAAGGCAAGTTGCTGTGAAGGTTGGTAGGGAGGCTCCAAAACAGGCCAAGGAAAAATTTTGGAGGGTGGTTGTAGCCGCTACAACAGTCCCCAAAAAAATAAAACTTCCAATTTTCCTATGGGGCAATACATTACCCCTCCCTCACCCCCTCCCCTGCTCCTACCACCCTTGCATTAATGAATTTTATGATTCATCCTCCCCTTCAAACTTTATTTACCAGGATAAGGATCATTTTCATTATTATATTAGATCTTCTTATTACAACTTATACATTAGGATATAACAAAATACCAAAGTTTCCCACAACAAAATTTAAGCTAGGCTTTTCATTGTTTTGTTTTTGTCTTTTGATCCTTTGATATTTGTTGATACCAAAGCGTTACAAGGTAAAAAATAAGTTGAGATTGTTATTTTTTTTGTTTTTGTCTTATAATCGTTTGATACTTAGAACTTCTATATATTAGACTTAAAATTGAGATAGACCTATTTCCCTTAAAATCATATTTCAAATAGATAGTGTATTATGTAGATGGAGCCAATAAAGCACATGGAGCGCATGACTAGGGTTTCCTAGTTGTCATTGCTTCACCTTGAGAGTCTACAATATTTTGTAGTATGTCGTGAGAGTAGTTTGTGATTGTTTCGATGTTGTTGCAAATTTGGAGTTTCAAATTTTAGTTGCTCAACTCGCTTGGCTGAGTTGCTTTGTGTCGGTTTTTAAGATCTAGTTGTGTTTGCTACATTGCCCCTGATTAAAACAAGCGAGTTGTTGAGTTCATTGTTGGTACAGAAGGTGGTATTTCCAACATGGATGATCATGGCTCTTTACCCTGTGGTATATTTGTAAAAAGGGAAGATACAATTTCTTCTCTTGATTTGGGGTTGGCTGCCTCTGCAAGAAGAACATTAATACCCTTAAGGAAATGGGATTGATTGGTAAGTTTATTGGACTTTGGGCTAGTTATATTATGTTTTAGAATGGATCTCTAACAATTGGGCAGATAATTAGCCCATCGATACTTTATATTATGGAAACAATTAATTTTTCTTTTGTTTTGAAAGCAAGGAGAACAGTGATTTGATTTACAAATCTAGGCCCTATTTAGTCGCCTCCAGTGGAATGTTTTTGACCCATTGGTATCTGGATTTTAATCCTACCATGGAAATATCTTCTGAGATTGCCTAGATTTTAATCCTACCATGGAACTCTCTTTTGTGCCTATTTGGATTAGATTTCCACATCTTCCACTATTACGATGGTATTTTCAAAGCCACATGTGACAAATTGTGTCACTACATTACTAGTTATAAGGGCAAGGACAATAATTTATCTTGTGCTAGAATTTGTGTTGATATAGATTTTGCAAAAGGGCTCCCTAAGTCGATTTAGCTTGAGTTGGAGTGTTGGTCCCATCTTCAAGCTCTAGATTAGAACTAGGTTCCTTTGAAATGCATTTTTTGTCGTAAGTATGGGAATTTTGCAAAAAGTTGTCCAAAAGCACCAACATCTCAATCTTCTTCTATCCATCCAACATAGTTTCAAAGTAATAATGGGCAAGGAGCACTGAAACTACTTTTAAGGAAGCACAAGAATCATCCATTTAAGAGGCCTCATTCCAACAGGCTTTAATCTCATCAACATCCTCCCTCCAATAATATAGATGAAGCTTTGAAGTCATTGGAGGCAAAATTCATAGTTGAAGACAATTAGGTAGATCCAAGATCGAGTGCCTACAGAGAACATCACTTCACCCTCTAAATAAGAGATTACTTCGAAGGATATTGCCAAAAGCCTTCCTTCAAATAAGAAGGAAGAAGAAGCTAGTTTAGAGGAAGAGAAGGAGCTCAATCTCTCCTCTTCTTCTCCTTCCTATTCAGAGGTTCTAAAAAGCAACCAACAACCTTCCCCTCCATTAACAAGAAGTAGAAAAGGCAAAAGCAAGAAATCTCCAAAATCTAGTGCCCATCCTTCTTTAGTTTTCCATGGTTCTAGTGGGTGGTCAATTTTTATTAAATCTTATAATTGTTTTGTTTTTGTACCATCTTGTGCAAGCAATTTAGAAGAATCTATTCTTGTTCTCGAGAAACAGTAGGTTCAAGTCTTAGAAGGTCTAATGTTGGATCTCCTCACTTCTTTTTTTGGAAGGAGGATGGCTTTTGGACCTCCTTTTTTTTGAATTATTAATTTTTATTTTTCTTTATAATAACCATTCCAATTTACTTCAGATTTCCACCGTATATTTTTGCTTAATACATATTTTTTATTAAAAAAATACCATATTTCAAAATAAAATTTAACAATAATTCAATAATTTTTTTATAAATAATGTCTGATTTTTAAATTATATTAACAAATTAGGGTTTTGAAATTTCTTAGTTTCTTTTTTAGTGACTAACCTATATATATTTATATATAAAAGAATTTAAATAAAAAAGTACTTTTAATTTATTTATTTTATATATTTTTTATATATATAAAGAATTTAAATAAAAAAGATTTTTTATTTTTTTTTTGGGGAAAGTTAAAAGTATAAACTCAATTATATTGTGATGATGAATTGATGAGATTTTGAGATACTATTGTCTTTTAAGGTTTCTAATGTCAAGAGTGTTTATATGTAATGAAATAAGATTTAATTTATTTATTGATTATGTAAGATTTAATTTATTTAATAAAGTTGACAAACTGGTTGAGGAAGCTCTTTCATTGTGAGGGTTCCTTTAATATATTTTTTCTAGATTTAATTGAAATTGGAATTTTTATTAATATCCATTGATTGAAGATTCAAAATCACAATATTTCACTACAAAGATACAGAATGTCATATTTTGATAAGTGATGATAATATAATATATATCAATAATTTGAATTGAGTTTTTAAGTTTCGCAATTGTTGTATGATGTTATGAGAAAGACATTGATTTGAATAGTTGTATTGATTTGCATATATTTTTGGAAACTTTGATGTATTGACTTGGCATCATTGCTTTTTTTGTTTAGAAATGTCCAATTTCCTTATAAAATTAATACAAACATAATCATAAATGTGATTAATATATTTCCATTTTTTATATATAAATTAATATTAATTTAATCACAAATGTGAACATATCAAATAAATAATAAATATGGACATACCAAATAAATATATCAATCTAATATCAAACCGTAGTTAATAATTTTTATTATCCATTTAAACTTTATTAATCATATAAATAATAATCTATAACAATTATTAATTATCAGTTATCATTACCACATTAATTTATTTAATTCTTTTTTTAAAATAAAACTAACTCACTTGATAAATATTTATTTGCTTTTATCCCATCATTTACATTCAAGCTATTTTATAGATAATTTAAAAAAAAATCACTTCTATTTGCTTTAAACTAATTATTTATATTCAATTTATTTAATTGGCTTTTACCTAATTATTTATATTCAAATTATTTAAATCACTTTTGGAAAAAAGAAATTCATTTATATGCTTTTATCCGATCATCTTTCAAATTATTTGGATGCTGTTTCAGAAAAAAAAGGAATTCATTTACATTGTTTCGCTCACAACTATTTTCCCAAATACATCAGTCTCACTTCACAACCTTATTCCGTACTTTTTACAGCTCAGAATCAGTCAATTACTAGATATATTTTCTGTAATGATTTTATCAAAGTTTAGACCAGGGGTATTTTCTGTAATGATTTGTCCCAAAGTTTTGCACCACGTATATTTTCTATAATGATTTGATCCAAAGCGCCACTGATTGCAAACATTTTCCATATGCTTAGTGTTTATCTGCATGCTATTCAATATGAAGAGTTACATGATTCTTAACAGATGTAAGAGGGCGCTTTCTATATTGCATCGCCAAAGCTTATCACATGTCATTATAAAAGAAAACAAATGATCACCTGTTGATTTGAAAAAAGCGTAAACACTATATATTGATTGCTTGGTAATAAGTTAAAGTTCATATGGAGATGATAATAATTTACCTCATCCCATGATTGGGATAGCAATACAGAACCATCAATGAATCAATGTAAAATCTACACTAAGGCATTCCTCAAAAATCTAGAAGACTGCGTTCCATCGCATTCTTCAATTAATGAGATAATCCCATAATCTGCCACTAAGTATTTGGTAATAAACCTACTGATCGCGGTGAAAATAAATACGGTCGAGGATAAACATTACTCTAAGAGATAGAGATGAGAAGGACGATTAAAATTTATATGGTATTAGAATGCTTCTGGCAGAACGATCCAATTCTATCCCACGCCTCTTCCAATGTAGCAGAAGGAGCTCCAAATGATATTCTTATCCAATTTTTCATCCCAAGTGTGGAACCTGCAGTGCAGAACAGAGCAGAAAAGTCATCCAAATAATTTCACACATAAATAACCTGACCCAAATTATGGAGAACAAGAAATCTAGCAAGCTTTATTGTGTGCACACTGCTAGAGGAAAATGTGTTGCAACTACCTGGCAGCACCACCACTGATTCTTCCTTAACTAGTGCTGAAGCAAACTCCATGTCATCCTTGATGTCGTTAAGGGCTGATATATTTATCTTCACCTATTAAAGCAGGAACAAGCTTAAAAATTGTGTTCATAAACCAATGAGGAAGGGAATTTAGATTTATAACAAATCTTTATGATCCTCTAAATGTCAACTATAAGAGGTTTTTACCAAAACCATCGTCAAAATCTTAAAAATTTATGAGAATTCTATATAATTTTATAGAAAGAGTTAGTGGATTTTTCAAGAAAAAAGTTGATCCAATATTAATTTTGAATTGCCACATCTTTATGGACAAATAAACAAAGGATATTAATCATTTATATTTTCCCCACAACAACCTTACATTGATTGTGAAAATAGCTTCTTAGCTTTCCTTTATTACTGGAACTTGAAACCATGCTGCTAAAAAGATAGTTTGATCTGAATTAGACTATTGCTGTATACAGATTAGCTAACAATAATAAAATCTAGATGGGTTCCTTTTTAATTACCATGATAAACATAGATCCCTTCGGCCTTGAGTGACACCATAGAGAGTTGATTTTCTGGATTCGATTGTAGCACATGTCTGCTGCCGTTTCCAGTAAGTGTAACGTCTGCTCAAAAAATTCTTGGCTGGTGTCTCGTAAAATACTTGGAACAGCTGCCTGTTGTCGCAAGAATACACAATTGCCATGCCAGTTAAAAACATGAAACTCATTTGAAAAATTCTTCTTAACATGAGTTGAACTGTAGAACCAAATACAGACATCAATCATGAAAATGCACAACCTTGTTTTTGGATTCCTTTTAAAATCAAGAAAGAACTGTGAATGTGAACAATCATTCCAATAAGTGCACTGCACCTGATATGAAATGCATTTACAGTTGGAGCTTCAATGATGAAAGTGTATAATGACATAACAGAAGAAACAAAGGGGACAGCTACAAGAGAATAGAGGATATGAATTCGTAGCTCACATCACACTCGGAATACACAATTGCCATGCCAGTTAAAAACATGAAACTCATTTGAAAAATTCTTCTTAACATGAGTTGAACTGTAGAACCAAATACAGACATCAATCATGAAAATGCACAACCTTGTTTTTGGATTCCTTTTAAAATCAAGAAAGAACTGTGAATGTGAACAATCATTCCAATAAGTGCACTGCACCTGATATGAAATGCATTTACAGTTGGAGCTTCAATGATGAAAGTGTATAATGACATAACAGAAGAAACAAAGGGGTCAGCTACAAGAGAATAGAGGATATGAATTCGTAGCTCACATCACACTCAACTCTTTGAAATGAATGAAACTGAAATAATAGAAGAACAACATGAATGTAAACATGGGAGAAGACAAAGAATAAATACTAAATGAAGCAATAGGAAGACAATAAAAGAAAGGGGAAGACGGATATAAAACCTATAATGTTATTGATCACTTCATCAGAATCTGATTACTAAGCTTAAAAAGGCCAGATGGCTTAGGTTTTCTAATGCATAGATCTTGCAGTTAAAAGAAACAAAACTGGAAGTAAGGTCATTAGCATGCGTAAAACTGAAAGGATTTAAATTTTCAAATCCATGAATAAAAGAATGCAGGTGAAGTTATTAAATAGTATTACTAAAAAATAACAGATCAAAAAAGAGAGAAAACCAAACCTGCACAATCGTTGTAGGACCAGGAGTTATGTTCATGAGCATCTCGACTCCTTCTTGGATCTGTCATCCAAACAGAGAAGTTATTCATCATTTAAATAATTTTTCTGAATTTCTCCTCTCAACTACTTCCATACGCTCGAAGATTCATTTTTCCTTCTGCACCACTAAGCATCAGGCGCTGTGCAGAACCCTAAGAGAAAATTCAGGTGCCATCTCTAGAAAAAGGACTAGGAAACCACATTTGCACTCTTCCAATGGTATGATTACAAATTTCAAACATCAATGCCATAGCCAGTGTACATAGACAGAAAATGGGATATAAATGCAGAGTATGAATTCCAGTTAATTTTATGGCAAAAAGTCCACTATATACATTTGAGATGAAGAAAAACAGTCATCAAAGTAAGATGAAAAACAGTCAGGAAAGTGAAGCCATTTCTTTATTTATAAATATGATGATGAGAGACAAATAAGATGATAGATACTGCAATCCAGTTAGATGAGGTACGAATGCATTATTAAATTAATAAACTACAAATATTTTGAATTGTTTCAGAGAACAAGAAATTTGTTCCCCCACTTTTATTCTGTTCATATACTTGATATAGACCTAACTGGACTATGATTTCAGAAGATGGAAAGCACGTACATAAGAAGAGATGCAAAAAAAAAAGCTTAAAAAGTAGTTCTGCAGAGTGCCTATCTCTAAGAAGGAAAACTCTTTAGAGACGAGACTTTCAAAATGAAATCTGTGCTTGAGTAGTCTTCAATCCTTGCTGTTTTTTGGTAGAACCTATGTTAAAATAAGAAACATATTCTGAGTCTAAGAGCCATGGAACCTCAGTTTTT
>APFE030474725.1:0-33716 GCA_000404065.3 Pinus taeda
TCTCACCGTGGAGGAATCACCCAACCACTCAACGTTAAGCTACTAGGTTTAAAGACGCCAGAACACGTCTCTAGCCTAGACCTCTAGATGTTGTCTTTAAGTTCCAATGCGTTTTTAGATAGATTTGGTTAATTTTACAGTTGATCTTGAATTAGGTTTGAGTTTCAGGTCCTACCGTATGATCTCTCAAAAACACCTAAATGCAACTATATGCCAACGATCATCATTTTGTTCAATGAATTCTAGCTAAAAAGAGTTAAGGATCTTTTCAAACAAACAAAACGAATTCGAGCAATCACGCACCTTAATGCAACTAATAGTAAGGAAATGAAACTCTTTCTTTTGAGAACACAAAACAACGAGATGCTCTTTTCCTTCCAATTGTCAATGCAAAAGATACCAGTTTGCTCTATTTTTCAATGACATAAAAGTTCTTTTCAAATGAGTTAGAGAGATAGCAACGCTAAGTGAAAAACTAAATCACTCAATGCACACACAAGACAATTCCCAAGTCACTAAAACCAGTTTCCCAATCAAAGGAAAACAACGGATTATGAGCTATTGTAATCTAAGCTCAACAAGATGATGAGGAATTCAACGGAGGAAAGAAAACTGCTTGGAACACAATCAATCACTTTCGACAATCACCAGACAATCGCGAAAACAAAACGAAGTTGGCTGGCCAACCAAAAAGACCAAATCCCAGTTGGGAGGCTAGACACACACAACCACTAGATGTCCCAGGGTTTGAGTGTGAAATGAAGGGAGACAAGCGAACACCCGAAGGATGAGAGCCCACGACCAGACAAACGACGGTCTGACACGCTTCAGTAATTGCAAAAAGTCAAGACAAAACATAAACCAAGCAACAAGAGCAAAAAGGAAGGCTTTGCACAAACCGAAAATCGGCGATGAATGAGTTCTCGTGGAACGAGGCCTCGCAAACAGGCGAGTCACAGTTCAAACAAAGTTATCAAGCCAAAAGTCAAGTAGAAAAAGCAGGGGAAAGCCAAAACCAAGAGGTTCAGTAGGTCAATTTGGACAAAAAGAATTTTTACAGGATTAGCGCGGGTGACCCTACAGCAACAAGGCGATGACAGAAAAGTGCCTGTAACAACTTTGCGCTGTCAGCGCGGAAGGACACGAATAAAGGGCGCTGGCCTGAAAAACCAGGTCAGCGCAACTGTCTGAATATACAAGCGTGATGACAGAGACAACAAAGAAGACAGGATGCGATGTCCAGCGCAGCTGTTTAAATAAAACGCGCTGAAGGCTGAAAAGCAAATCAATTTGAAACAAAAACTCCAAGCCAAAACAACAGGCTTTCAAGGCAATTCAGGTAGTCCTAGGGCGAACCCAGACAACCAACAGCAAAAGCAATCCCCAAAACTTTGACAAAAGGAGCAATAAATCAAAACAAAGGTGACATACAAAAGAGAACAAGCAAGCTCCCTAGAGGAGTCGCCAAATTGTTGGAGAGGTAAAATCCCCTCTACAGATAGAGCGATCCCTACTTAGCCCAACAAGGGTCTAGCAACAATCAAACAATGCTACACTGCAGGTTCCTAGTTGTAGTTAACAAGTGGGTAAAAGAAACCTACTTGGATTCCAACGCTATGTTTGTCGAAGAGATGATCCTCTCACTCCTTTTCTCCAGCCGATCACAATTCTCCGCTATCCCCGCGGACGAACACCTACACAAGCAAAGAGAGGGAAAACAAGAGCGTAAAATCTACTAACAACAACTATGTATCAGTCAGGAAGGATACAATTTACATCAATCATTCATAGGAAAAATGGAAATGGAACCATAAGAATAGTCATCTATCTTTATTAACAGGAAATAGAGTAAGGTACAACCGAAGTCCTGACGCTGAGTCCTTCTCTAGAGGGTCCAGCCAGCATATCTTCCAAGCATTCACCTTTGAAGCAAATCTCCCAAGTCAAAGAGGTCTCTCTCTCACATACAAGGCAACAAACTCATGACCTTCCTCAAGCTCAAAGCAATCCTCACACAACACACCAAATGCCTACAAAGAGCAGCACTAATGCACTAAGAATTCCTCAATCAAAGTCTATATGTTCAAAAACTAGCTGCTCATGGGAAATGGAGGAAACTTATAAAGGAGAAGGGGTCTCCTTGAATAGCTAAAGGATGAGCTTTCCCCCAAGATAAGTGGATGGTCAGTTGAACAGACATGCCAGGGAAAGGATGGCGACCTCAACAATGCTAACAACCAAGTCTAGAGGGATCTGGAAGGCTGGTTGTTAGAACAACTTCGCCCAAACAGGATCAGCGCGAGTGAGACATTGAACTGACGTGCTGACATCGCAGAACAACTATAGAGGAGGTCCGGTCAGCGCTCAACAGGACAAACAGAGGGTGCGCTGTTCGTAAAATGGGACCAGCGGGGAAAAGACGTGTTCTTCCGCACTGGCAGCGCATCAGGTACACTGGACTCCGCCTGTCAGCGTGGTTATTTGATTAACAGATGCGATGATTCATTTAACTTAGGCAAAGAGGGTATTTTAGCCATTTGAGGAGCATGAGCATAGGTGAATGTGTTTTCACAACACAGTAGGGAGACTGACATGATGGCAGTGACTTTTTACTGTGTAACACTATGCATGGCTATTCCTATCCATAGTGCTCATAGTAGGGGAACTGTTGGAGGACATTCAATTCCCCACAATTGATAGAGATTTACCAGAGGCTGCAAAGTAGCTTCGCTCTAGGCTATGAAGGAGCGAAAAGGATACGTGACTGCAAGATATTCTGGGTTCTCATGGAGATGAACATCTAGATGTGGATCAATCAGAAGCCACACTTGTCACCCACGGTGTACAACAATCTGCAGAGTTTTGCAAAATTCAAAGCCAACATGCATAATATGTACATCAGGGCACGCAAGGACACAACAAAGTAGTGGAAAAAGCTACCTTTTGTAGCCACTGATGATGCCATTTTCACTATCTTAGAGGCATGGCCTCTGGAATGGTCCGCCCTAGATCTTGTAGAACTCAAGAGGGTAGCAACACAGAAGAAGAAGGATGATGCCAAGCTGTGTGTCACATAGTTGGCAGAGAAAAGGTAGAAGGAAATAGCAGTAGCTAAGGCACGTATAATGCAGGAAGGAACACAGAAAGCTGTCAAGCAGAAAAAGGCTGCGGAATTAGCCGCAACATAGGAACCAACAATGAAGGCGGGTGAGGGCCAAGCAACACCCTCGTAGGGGTAGGAAGCAGAGGAAGAAGAAACCACAGAAGGGAGCACGGACCCAAGGACTGCATCCACATAGTTGAAGTTCCCACACATAACAGAGAGATCAGGACTGAGGAAGAAGGTCAAGGCCTTGAAGTTGGCCATTGACCCAATCACCCTAATCGAGGGTGATCTCCATGACATTGATGAGACAGTGCGCCATGTTACCAACGAGGCTCTTCAGGATTTTATGCAGGAGAACTAGACTGTATTGGGGGCCCTCATGGCATAGTTGTAGGAGTTACAGGTGCATTCCCCCTCAGGGGGGTACCCTTTCAACCCACCTAGCAGCAAGATCCTCGGCAGCTGAGCATATGTTACACGTACGGATGGAAAACATAATAGTGTTGTCAGAAGGGGCCCTAGTAACAGTGAATGAGGCCAATAGATTTTTGGTTAGCATGATGAAGGGCCTTGGCCTTAATTTGGCTGCCCTTCCACATGAAACACTATATCTGTTATAGGATGGGATAATGGCAGAGCTGCACGGTAGGGAGGGCTGCACAATCCAAGTCCTCAACGAGAAAAATATAAACATTGAACAACTCAACTTGCAGCGCAATGAATTGGTGTGGCAAAATCAACAGTTGGTGTAGGTGGTAGGTGATGCTTGCTGCAATGTCCCAGAGCTAGATATCCCAGCAGATCTACCAACGGAGGTGCGGATCCATAAAATAGCAGCAGGAGTCTGCGAGGCCAGGGAAGAAACGACAAAGGTTCAAATGGAGCTAAATCTTTAGATCACTGAGCTGTGGTTAAAGGTATACCCATCCCCCCCCGGGAAGTCAGAGAACAATGCATTAGCACTATCACAACAGGACTGGAGGAAATCATAGGTGTAGTATGAGACTGTACCAGCATGTTGGAACAAGAACTTGAGGTCCTCACAACTCTGCAGGAGGACCCCAACATCCAGCACTTGGAGATAGAAGCGTGAGAACTCCAACAGAAATTTGACAGTGTTCGAGGAACTATGCAAATAGTAGTCCTCACCTAGAGGCTTGCGAGGATGTATCAATCCAAAGCACTAAAGGCACAGGTGGATGTGGCGCGACACAAGGGGGAAATTCTCAAAGAACATTTTTAGCCTTGGATTGACGAGGCTTTCACCATTACAGAAAACATTGAAGGAAAGCTCACGTGCAGACATGGGATTCACACATTGATGCAGAGAAGCACCCCAGACACAGAGATCTCAAAATAGCGGTTGTAGTAGATACAACGACCAACAACTCAGTGTACTACAGACCTCAGTACAGTTCGAGAACAATTGGAGGGACTTCACGCCAAGATCAGCGTGCCGACCGAGTGACTCGAGGGTGAGTCATGATGTTTGTATTGGGGACCTATTGGGCATGGAATCCCCCCAAGGCATTTTTTGGGGCTCAAGGCCTAAGTTTTGACTTAATATTGTTGTAAAGACTCTGCGAATTGTGGGCACGGACCGCAAAATGTATGATAGAGTCATAGGGTTGTCTGCCCTAGTCTTGTAATGTAATGTCAGCCTACCCATGGTCCGTGGACCATGGGATTGTATAAATAGAGCGAGGTTCTAAGTGTAAAAGAAAACTAACTAAGTAAAAGATAGCAAAGTAGAAGCGAAGAGCAAGAGTCTAAGTGTCTAAGCATGTCTTGGGTTGTAGAGTAGGAGAAGGCTCTGTAGATGAGTACACAGACACCTAGTAGTCCGTAGCTGAGTGCGTGGACCCCTGTAGCTGAGTGCACAGGGTGGAGTTGAGTCTATAACCAAGGAAGAAAATAATAAAGAGAAGTCTTATCTTAATTCTGTGTATTTGTTCTTGGGTTTTGCATGCTTGATATAAATTGCAAACATATTGTTTATTTACTCTACGCACCTGTATGAATGATTTATATTGCTAAGTATAACTTAAAGCATGCAAGTAGGCTCAATTGATCAACTAATAGTGGAATACTAGTAAGGACTTGGGTAACAACAGTGTTCAACCCCCGAGTAGGATTGCGCGAAGGCAACATCGCAGGCTATGAGGTACAGGTAAGTGTACGTAGCAACGTGTGCGCAGGGGCGAACCACAGATGACTTGAACTCATCATACATCTCGAGGGTGCAGAAACCTGGTTCTAGCACCCTCCCATACTACTTTGTGTGAGACCTCAGTTCAAGCCCATGGACTGTTGCTGAAAGGGCCAGTAGCACCGGGATTCATTTGGGTAAATCACCTCTAAACCTAGGTTAGGCCCCAACAAGTTAACATGCTTCCTAATGAACTGCTTCCCTGTCTTTGTCTGGGAGGGTGACTGCTTTTGGATGTGTCTATTTTCCATTGTTTAAGCTTGGACACTTTTGTTTTCAAGTTCTTGACGATGTGAGTGAGGGTTTCAATATCATTTACATCCTTGTCTCTGTTAGTCCTTAAAATCTCCTAGGCTGAAAAGGAAATCGAGAAGGGTAACCTCAAACCACTTCATCTCAATAGCTATCCCTACTAAGCATGAGAGGGATCTCTCTAAGTCTCTTATCAGTGATATGACTTTGAAGCAAATGAATTTTAGGCTAGATATGTGTATTTGTTTGTTTGTTTATGAAAATTTTGTTTTTAGGATTTGCTAAACTTGGGGTTTGGAGCCACAAACAGGTCTAGGCTATAGGAGTGCAAGAGAAAATATGAGAAGGAGCTAGGTATCATAAGCCATGGTGTATTTTGAGTATTTTTAGTGTAGTATAGAGGATATAGTGTGGAAGAAACTAATGAGCATAAATAAACATGATTTCATTAGCTTAGGAAGACATACACATAACTATGAAAACCAAATAACAGAGCTTGAAAAACAAGAATTATGTGTATTCTATTGTAAGGAATTCATAGAAAGAAGAGATATAATGTAGATAAATATGTTTAGAACATTATAAAACAAAAGGAATGAAGTATAAGCACCATGAACTTGCTGGGCTAGAGTTCCTTGAAAATCGCTGCAACCTGTCTTTGTATTAGCTAAAAAGATGATTACATGCAAGATACCTTCACAAAAATTTCAACCCTATTCTCTTGAGGAGAAATGATACATATAGACTCTCCTAGACCTCTTTCCCACCTTCAGGAGTTGAATTCCTTGCTGGAGGAACTAACTCCAATATTCTCTCAACCAACAGGTGAGAGTGAGAAGGTGAAACTCAAACACTTCATGGAGAGTTTGTTTAGTAGTTTGCTTCTTTTATGAGGCCTAATAAACATAAATAACAACCTATCCTTGAAACTAGTGCCATTACATAGAGAATCTTGACTTTTACTAAATCAAACTAGAAACTAGAAATTTACATAGTGTAATTTACAATTTGAAACACAAAAAAGTGTAGAATCGCAGCGCTGACTTTGAGAGGATGTTTATGTGCCTTCCAGTGGTCAAAATGAAAAACTGAAAGAATGGTCAACTCACCATTCAATTCTAGTTCCCATAAAAGTTTGAATTTCTTCATTTGGACCATGGGAAGGCCTTCAAAACTCCATTCTCCCAAGGTTGCTCCAAAAGCACAGCGCCTGTCAAAAAAGGGTCTAGAATGCTAGTTTTTTGCCACTTTTTTGCCTTTTTCTCCAAAACTGAGCCACCTCTGAAAATTCTGAGAAAATGGATTTTTAGAGGATGGTAAGTTCTTTCCAAAAATGTTTACCTTTCCTCAAATGGAGGCCTGAGAAAAAAGCACAGTGCCAAGGCGCTACGCTTTTGGAGTAGCTAAATTTCTAAATTTGGACCAAAACTTCTCAAAAAACTTAAAGTGTTTAGAATTTTCTAAAAATTGGATGGAAGGTGTAAAAATATTTTTTTTAAATCTTCATAGATGCTTTAGCAAGCATCTCCAAGTTTCCCTCATCCTTTTGGTCTTTTTTGGCTTCTTTAAGCTTGCTTTCAAGTTTCTTAACCTTGACATTAGCGACCATGTTTTGAACTTGGTAGTGGTGCGCCATATGTCTGAGCAACTGATTATCCCTGTTTTCCTTGCTTCTCCAAGTGTTCATTAACCTTGTTGAGCCAATACTCCTTGTCTTGATTAACCTCTAGAGAAATTATGTCCTCTAGGTCTAGCTCTTCATTTAGCAAAATATGTTCTTCTTCCTCTTGCAATGCCTTCTTTAGGCCCTTTATTCTTGGCCTTTTCCTCTTACCCTTCCCTTGCTTTCCTTCAATCTCACTTGATTCTATGATTTCTTTTCCTTTTCCAATCTACTGCAATAACTTGGCTTGTTATTTTTCCATGATCAATTCCTTTGCTTTGAGCTAACTATTCTCCTGTTGAACGAATGAAATGACATATTTTGCTATTTCCATATTGATTATAAGCTCCTTGATTTGATAGTCCTTATCTATGATTGTTTGTTTCATGCTTCAAGTCTGATCCTCTACCTCTAAATCAACAAGCTCAAACTCATGCTCAATTGTGTCTTTCTCTTTCATTGTTGGTCCCTGCGTTGCCGACAAAGAAGGCTTGGCCCCTTTCTCTCCATGAGAAGAAAACACAAGCCTTTGTCCCCTCCTGTATGTTTGGTCACCTTAGCTCTAGGTGTCTTAAGAACCTCCTATGATTTTTTTGATAACCCTACTTCCATAGGTTGTGCTAATGTGTCTTGGTGATGGCTTGGTGAAGCAATATCATTTCATTTTTTAGCCCTAGATGATACGAGAGGGGGAAAACAGTGAGGGATGAGTGGAAAATGAAGTGATGTGAAAGTGGAGTTTCACAAAATGGAAAAGGAGGTTTGAAAAAGGTGGATATGAACTTTGGAAATTGATGAAAATGAATGAATAAACAATGGAATAGTGATCTGCTTACAAGGAGGAAAAACAGGGTTTGTAATGAAAAATGCCCAAAAACCTCTAGGAATGAGCTAGGGTTTTACTTTTTTAGGGGTCAACATTTGTTTTGAGGTGGATTGAACAATTAAAATGGTTTATTAAACATATATGAAGGTGTAGGACAACATTTTACATGTTTTATAAACCAAATAAAAATGGTGATTATCACCCTATCGTTTCCCTTGAAAATTTTCACTAAAAACCCTAATTTGAAGTATCATTGGCATGAGATGATTTTAAAGCAAAAATGAGGGATAATGATGGTGTGCTTACTTGTCCCTTGGCATAAAAGTCAATGAAATTAAGCTTGCAAGCCAAAAAATCAATTTTGGGATATTTTTGTGTGAATTATGGGCACTATATCCTGAGCGCAGTGCTTTGTTCCTGAGTGCAGCGCGTTCCTAAGTGCAGTGTTAGCCTTCTGAGCACAATGCCATCTTCCAAACAAATTTTAGAGGCCTTAAACGGCTCCAAATTGAGAAATTGATAGCTCGTTGGATAGATATTGAAATCTTTTATAAGATAGACTCCTCAAGAATGAAATTTGGACACTCCATCAGGGAGAAAATTTGATTTTTCCAAGGTCACTCCAAAAACTTAGGGTTTCTTTGACAAGAGTGCAGCACCAAAATGTAGATCACTTTTGGATGCCTTCCACTAATACAAATCACAATCCGAACGTATAATCGGAAAGAATAGGATGTATGCTACACAATAGAGTCCTCAAGAAGTACCAAAACCTGCTCCAAACCCCTAAAAAATTGTCTTGAAGTCAAGTTGTCCAGAAGTCTAGCAACTTTCCCGTAGTAAGTGTATTTTGGGAATTTCTTTCAAATCATAATGCTTGTGCATAAAATTAAGGATGTTTTTGTTCCTTGGACTATAAGGGACAAAAACCTCTTCCACATTTGTAAAATTCTTCTCCATTTTGTCAGAAACATATTTTGAAGCAAGCATGTCCCTATGAGAAATGATGAGGCGAGGTGGTGTACTGCAACATTGTCTTATTTGAAATTAAACATTACCTTTACCTTTATTTTTCTTTCTCTAAGCTGCTAACTCCCTTTAGCCACTGAATTAACTGATGGAAATGTTTTGTTTTGTCATATGGTATCATGACAACACATGGAGTGAAACCCTAGACCATGACCTAAAATGAGGAATTTAACCATTTCATGACCCAAGACACTCAATTGAAGATATTATACAGCAAAGAAGAAAAGTATTGTGATGAGTGATGAAGACTGTGAGTAAGTGAAGGGAGTAGCAGTGACCTAGACACAACAGTTAGTGACCAAATTTTTATTTGAAGACTCACTAAAATGACAAAAAAATGACTTTACACCCTAACAACACCTTACAAGAGCATATTTGATAATTGATGACAGGCTAAATTGATTGAAACTAAAATTGGCTCCAACTAGGGATGAAAACTACTTGGAGGTGTCAAGAACACCGTAGACCAAGTAGCCTTATCCATTCAGCATGGAGTCAAAATACAAAGACTAAACTCAAACTGAAAACTGACTGACTAACTAACTAACTTGACCATAAAAAACATATTGACTGAACTTACTTATGGTAGTATACAATTGGGATCTTAGGGCCTTCACCTCGGGCTTCAAATCCTGATGATAACTGCCCACCTACTGAAGATGTATATACAATCATGTGTAATTATCCCTCTAGTGTAACCAATCTAGCAAGTGACTACTTACTTGAATTCTACTTGTACTTTCCTTGAGCAGGTAGAACAAACAAAAGTTGAGCAATTCCATGTGTCCACTGAACATGTGCTCATGATCCATAAATACAAGAAAATTCATCTTTCTAAATGGCTGAAATAGATCAGTGTAAGGATCCTTAAAAATCTGAAATGTTACCTTGTCTTGAAATCCAGCAAAAATACAAGTACTCCTTTGATTTTGATCTAAAAGAATACTTGGTTGGTGATCGATGGGAAGACATAAGGAAATATGACTTTCTGCCACCTAAGTGTTGGCTGTAAATTTCTCAGGCATGAGAAAATATGATTCTATCTCTGGCATACTGTCTATTTCAAACTCATACTCTTCCATTTCATATTCTAAATCATCCTTGAACAAAACACATTCTTCAAGATTATTAAGCAGGTCAACCCTATCCTTTTCATGAAAGAAAACAGTCTTTGTTAGCTAATCTCCTTGCAGGAAATCTTAAATCACAAATTGGCTTACTCACAAAAACTTCATGTACAGTTTCATCAGTCTCATCACTGTCATCATTTAAACCCATATTTTCATTTTCAATAATGGAAGAAATTTCTCATACGCATTCTTGACAGTGTGAGCACTGCAAACCTGCCTTAACTTGAGTTGTAACGTGGTTTTTCAAGAGCTGATCTATTTTATCTTCAGATAGAAGAGAACATTGAGTTTTATATAAATCAGCATTGGCTTGGTGATTTTCATTTTCAAGATTAGGAGTAGGCCTTTCTCTATTTTGATCCTAGTCTGTTTCATACAAGGGAGAAAACACCTGTTCTTCTTAATGATGGAAAGAATTTTCATATAAAGCCTCTAGGATCTCTTCATCCATGAACTCTTCATCACCATAAACACTTTCCATATGATAAATAAAGCCTTGAAAATTCTTGCAACAATCTTTTACCAGCAGTAAAGATGGATGTTCTTCTTAAAAATTTTCATAAAACATCATATGAAAAGTAGCAAGTGAATAAATACAACTAGGTGACAAACTTTCATACCAAAACCATGCTCTTTCTTCTAATGTGACCATGAACATCTTCATTAAAAAATCTTCATGAAAATTAATCCTCAGATTATGCACATGCATATGAAATCTTATTAAATGAAGTGTAGCATCATCACCTTTTCCATCTGTAAATTTTTGCAAGTATGTTTGCCAATCTACCTGAAGCATACAATTTGGAAAGCCTGGAACATGATCTCGATGCATAGGAGCATACCTTCTGGATTGAGAACTCATTATAATTTATGGATCCTGCTACTAGTGGAGTCTTCAGATCAAGTGGGAGTCACCAAGTAACTGGTTCAACCTTCATATGTTTTTGATCATTGTTCACCATCAGCAATCAGCTCTAATATTTGTCATTCTTTTCCAGGAAAGATATGATCTCTTGTTTCCCAGGCAACGATGCCAAAAATGTTAGTCCTTACAATCTCCTAGGCTGAAAATGAAATCGATAAGAGTAACCTCAAACCACTTCAACTCAATAGCTATCCCTACTGAGCATGAGAGGGATCTCTCTAAGTCTCTTATCAGCGCGATATGACTTTGAAGCAAATGAATTTTAGGCTAGATATGTGTATTTGTTTGTTTGTTTGTGAAAATTTGGTTTTTAGGATTTGTTGAACTTAGGGTTTGGAGCCAAAAATAGGTCTAGGTTGTAGGAGTGCAAGAGAAAATATGAGAAGGATCTAAGTATCAGAAGCCATGGTGTATTTGGAGTATTTTCAGTTTATTATAGAGGATATAGTGTGGAAGAAACTAATGATCATAAATAAACATGATTTCATTAGCTTAGGAAGACATACACGTAACTATGAAAACTAGATAACAGAGCTTGAAAAACAAGAATTATGTGTATTTTATTGTAAGGAATTCATAGAAAGAAGATCTATAATGTAGATAAATATGTTTATACCATTAGAAAAAAAAAAGTACAAGCACCATGAAATTACTGGGCTAGAGTTCCTTGAAAATAGTTGCAACCTTTCTCTGTATTAACTGAAAAGATGATTACATGCAAGCTTCCTTCACAAAAAGTTCAACCCTGTTCTCCTGAGGAGAAATGATACATATAGACTCTCCTATACCACCTTCCCACCTTCAGGAGTCAAATTCCTTGGTGGAGGAACTGACTCCAAGATTCTCTCAACCAATAGGTGAGAGTGAGAAGGTGAAACTCAATCACTTAATGGAGAGTTTGTTTAGGAGTTTTCTTCTTTTATGAGGCCTAATAAACATCAATAACAACCTATGATGTACACATATTCATGCCTATGTCACCTAGCCTCGAAACTAGTGCCATTACATAGAGAATATTTACTTTGACTAAGTCAAACTAGAAACTATAAATTTACACAATGTAATTTACTATTTGAAACACAGAAAAATGCAGAAGCGCAGTGCCGATTTTGAGCTGATTTTTATGTGCCCTCTAGGGGTTAAAATGAAAAAATTAGAGAATTATCAACTAGCCCTTCAAGTATGGTTTCCAAAACAATTTGATTTTCTAACTTTGGAGCATGGGAAGGCCTTCAAAACTACATTCTCCCAAGGTCGCTCCAGAAGTGCAACACCTGTCAAAAAAGGGTCCAGAATGCTAGTTTTTTGCCACTTTTTTGCCTTTTTCTCCAAAAGTAAGCAACCTCTGCAAAATCTGAGAAAATTTATTTTTAGAGGATGGCAAGAGCTTTCCAAAAATGTTGAGCTTTCATCAAATGGAGGCCTGAGGAAAAAGCACAGCACCAAGGCACTGCGCTTCTGGAGCAACTAAATTTCTAAACTTGGACCAAAATTTCTCATAAAACTTGAAGTGTTCAAAATTTTCTCAAAATTGGATGGAAGGTGTAAAAATATGTTTTTTAAAGCTTCATAGATGCTTCAACAATCATCTCCAAATTTCCCTCATCCTTTTGGTCTTTTTTGGCTTCTTTAAGCTTGTTTTGAAGTTGCTTAACCTTGACATTGGCGATTATGTTTTGAGCTTGGTAGTGGTGTGCCATATGTCTGAGCAAATGATTATCCATGTTTTCCTTCTCAAGGAGCTTCTCCAAGTGCTCATTCACCCTATTGAGCCAATACTCCTTGTCTTGATTGACCTCAAGAGCAATTATGTCCACTAGGTCTAGCTCTTCATTCAGCAAAATATGTTCTTCTTCATCTTGCAATACCTTCTTTAGGCCCTTTGTTCTTGGCCTTTTCCTCTTACGCTTCCCCTGTTTTCCTTCAGGGTCACTTTATTCTATGATTTCTTTGCCTTTTCCAACCTACTACAATAACTTGGCTTGTTCTTTTTCCATGATCAATTCCTTTGCTTTGAGCTAACTATTCTCTTGTTCAAGGAATGAAAGGACATATTTTTCTCTTTCCATATTGATTGTAAGCTCCTTGATTTGATAGTCCTTATCTCTGATTTTTTATTGCAAGCTTGAAGTCTGATCCTCGGCCTCTGAATCAACAAGCTCAAACTCATGCTCAATTGTGTCTTTCTCTTTTGTTGTCAGTCCCTTCTTTGTCGATGAAGAAGGCTTGGCCCCTTTCTCTCCATGAGAAGAAAACACAAGCCTCTGTCCTCTCTTGTATGTTTTGGTCACCTCATCTCTAGGTGTCTTGGGAACCTCCTCTGATTTGTTTGATAACCCTACTTCCATAGGTTGTGCTAATGTGTCTTGGTGAAGCAATCTCATTTCGTTTTTGAAGACCTAGATGATATGAGACAGGGGCAGAAGTGAGGGATGAGTGGAAAATGAAGTGATGTGAAAGTGGAGCTTGATAAAATGGAAAACGAGGTTTGAAAAAGGTGGATATGAACTTTGGAAGCTGATGAAAATGGGTGAAGAAACAGTGGAAGAGTGATCTACTTACAAGGAGGAAAAGCAGGGTTTGTAATGAAAAATGCCCAAAAACCTCCAAGAATGAGCTAGGATTTTACTTTTTGAGGGGTTAAACTTTGTTTTGAGGTGGATTGAATGGTTAAAATGGTTTATTAAACATGTATGAAGGTGTAGGACAACATTTTACATGTTTTAGAAACCAAAACTAAAAATAGCCATTATCACCATATCATTTCCAATGAAAAATTTCACTACAAACCGTAATTTGTAGTATCATTGGAATGAGATGATTTTAAAATGAAAATGAGGGATAATGATGGTGTAATTACTTGTCCCTTGGCTTAGAAGTCAATGAAATTAATCTTTCAAGCCAAAAAATGAAATTTGTATATTTTTGTGTGAATTCTGGGCACTCTATCCAAAGCGCAGCGTAGTGTTCCTGAGTGCAGCACCGGCCTTCTGAGCGCAGCCTAGTGTCTCTGAGTGAAACACCATATTCCAAATAATGTTTAGAGCTCTTAAACTGCTCCAAAGTGAGAACTTGATAGCTCATTGGAAATCACTTGAAGTCTATTATAAGATAGACTCCTCAAGAATTAAATTGGACACTCCATCAGGGAGAAAATTTGATTTTCCCATGGTCACTCCAAAAACTCAAAGTTTCTCTTACAAGAGCACAAAGCCAAATTCCAAATCTCTTTGGGATGCCTTCCACTAATCCAAATCACAATATGAAGGTACAATTTGAAATCTTATGATGTCTGCTACACAATAGAGTCCTTAAGCACTACCAAAACCTCATCTAAACCCCTGAAAAACTGTCTTGAAGTCAAGTTGTTCAGAAGTGTAGCAACTTTCCTGTAGAAAGTGTATTTTGGGAATTTCGTTCAAATCATAACACCTATGCATAAAATGAAGGAGGTTTTTTTTCCTTGGCCTATAAGGGACAAAAACCTCTTTCACTTTTGTAAAAGTCTTCTCCATTTTGTCATAAACATATTTTGAATCAAACATGTCCCTATGAGAAATGATGAGGCGAGGTGGTGTGTTGCAACATTGTCTTATTTGAAATAAAACATTACCTTTACCTTTATTTTTCTTTCCCTAGGATGCTAACTCTCTTTAACCACTAAATTAACTGATGGACATTTTTTGTTTGTCATATGGTATCATGACAACACATGGAGTGAAACCCTAGACCATGACCTAAAATGATGAATTTAACCATTTCATGACCCAAGACACTTAAATCAAGATATGATACCTCGAAGAAGAAAATGACCATGATGAGTGATGAAGACCGTGAGTAAGTGAAGGGAGGAGCAGTGACCTAGACACAACAGTTGGTGACCAAATTTTTATTTGAAGACTCACTAAAATGACAAAAATTTGACTTCACACCCTAACAACACCTTGTAAGAGCATATTTGATCACCGGTGATAGGATGAATTGACTGACACTAACAGTCTCTACCTTTTCTCGCCATCACCTGGGACTTTCTTCTCACATCTTTAGAGTCCTTTGTTGGTTCATCATCCTTGATGACTCCAATCACGTGCAAGTCTTTCTCAACAACAATAGCCTCTTCACAATTTCCAATAGAGTTGGTTTCGTAGCTCACTTAACTAACTGCGCAATGTTGGTCGGCAGTGTCGATGTGTAGTAATCAACAGTGACCGAGTCATGAGGTTTGATGTTCATTACAATTTTTTTCAATATGAGTGTAAACCTTTGATTGAAATATTTCACCTTTTCTTTCCCCTCCATCTTCAGGCTTCCCAATTCTTTGAGTAACATGGTTGGGGTATTTTGATCAACAAACTTTTCAAGAAACATACATTTGAATGTGCCCCAGTTCTATATGGAGTTTGGTGGAAGGGTGTGATACCATGTAGCTGCACGACCGTCCAAGCTACATGGGAATAATCTACATGCTATGTCATTGTGCCGTACCTCAACAGTTTGCATCTATAAGTAGAAGTTGTCCAAATGGTCTTCTACCTTCACCATGTTTTCAGGGTTGAACTTGATCTTCACTCTCTCCACTCACTTCGGCATCTTTTGCAAAACACCCAGGAGAGCCAATGGTCCCTGAGTCATCCATTCAGATTTGGGTCAACCATCTCTTCTTCTTCATCATCCTCCTCCTCTCCTTCAAAATCTAACGATTTCAGCTCTGTGTCTTTTGGTTTGTCTCTGCCTCCGCATCCTCCACTGCCTTCCCCTCTGCATCCTATACTAGAGTCTGATCCCAAGATAAAAAGGGTATCTCAATCCCCTTTTCAGAAGACCAAAGGTTCCTCTCTATCTTCAATAGCTTCTATTAGACCTTAAAGTGTGTTAAGAACTACTTCTTCCACTAATGATACAACAACCCCTATGGGAGTGGATTTTGGCTTCCTTGATGCATATGGAGATGCTGTATGCATGGGATCAGTCCAACTTCTTTCACAAACTGGTGAATGATGGGATGGATAGAGTGAAGGTGATGATATGGAATTTCATGTTCAGTCCTGGGAGGTGAGAAGTAACCAAATGCAGAGTCGTATGTAGGTGAGAGGGAGTGCGAGCTACTGCCTTGACCAGATGGTTGATGAGTGAGTGTGAGAGGACGTTCATTCATATACAATTGGCGTCCCTCCTTCTGGCACCAGAAATGTTGATGGCACTGGACCACCAACACTCAGGGGGTCACCCAGGTATGAAGTCCCGACAATGCCTCACACCATTTGGTGTGTGAGTACCATTTGATAGGATGGCCTGGTTGCCATTATCTTAAATATTTTCCTCAGCCCTTGCTTGTTAGCACAGGAGAATGACCTACTTTGTCTTCGAGTAGTGAGGTTCGCATGCTTGGTGATTACTAGTGTTACTTATGTCAATGGTTCTTTCATTGTAGAGGGAGAGGGTGGGAGTGAGTCCCAAGTCTGATGGGAGGAAGCCCCAACTCTGATAGGAACACGCAACACAGCTGGATGTGCACAGCTTCCAGAAGAACAGTCCACACAGATGTGGTAGTTACAACACATAAGGAAGGATAACTCGTACAACACACAATGGATGATTCCGCGGAAGTGTGACAATTGTTATAGTGATTTTATGTGAAAGGTTTTTCCAATGTCCGAGGAGGTAACCAACATAGGGAGGACAACTTTAACATATTATACAACACATTTTCATTAATATATATGTATTTCAACAAGTGAATTAGTTCAAGTGTTAAACACAGGTTAAAGCAATATGCATCACAAGTGTTCAAGATTAGTCTTACAACAATTACAGTACATGTGTGAAAATGTGTTGGCCTATTAGCAGGTTTCTGAATTAAGTGAAATTTCCAAGACACATCGTTATACCATACATCACTAACCCCGTGGGTAGGGCATTGGAGCCACTACTTACTCCTCAAAGAAAATATTACACACTCTCAAGGCTATGTGGGAGGAGCCAAGGTGAAAAAGTACTTTGCATGTACAAATGAGGGGCTATTTATAGCCAAGGGTGAAACTAACCCTTATGGTTGTTCGACTACCCTTATGACCATTTGACTTCCATGAATTTCAATTTTACATGACTCTTCATACAACAAGTGGGTCTCTTGGACTTCCACATTACATTACATTGATTGACAGTATGGCCCACAATAGAGATGTGGATGACATGACTCATGAGAAGACTCGACATGATAGTGTTGGTACATTTGTGCTGCTACTGTTGTGCATGTCAAGTTGTAGTGTTGTTGGTGATGGATGTCCTCATGGTCTTTCATGGCTTCACCTATGCATGGAAAAGTGCACAGAGTCTTTGATGGTCGTTGGGTTTGCTTGATGTTGCCTTTGCACGTTTCTCCTTGCTTGCATGTTGGCATGCTTGATATGTTTTCCCATCCATGAAAAGTGCATGTTCATCCATTTGTCCATCTGTGAACACACCTTCTATGTTCGCTCGTCCATCTGTCCATTCGTGAACACATCTTGCATGTTCGCTCGTCCATCCATCTGCGAACACATCTTTGCATGATCGTTTGTTCGTGAGCACATCTCTTTGCATGCATCATTTTTTAGTCCATTGGCGAACATGTCCTTCTGCATGTAATCCCTGTTAGGGTCTAAATCTACCTCAAGCTGAGAAAGGCAGGTCTAGGGTAACATCAAACCATGCTTAACCTAGTAGCTAGCCCTACTAGGTCAAGAGAGGGCTCTCTCCTTGTCAATCTCAATGGAAATATATCAAGGAAGACTTGAGATGACTGATATAAATACTAATTTCAGGCTAGGTATGCTTTCTTAGAGGAATTTGATTGAATTTAATGGTTGGGTTGTTGGATCAGAAGGGGAAGGTAGCTTTGGGTCCGACAAATGAACACAGATTTGCAGAGATTTCTACGGGGCAAGGTAGGCAAGTGTTTTAGCACTTTGAAATGAATGTAATGTTGAGTCTAAATACTAGTGAGGAGCTAGAGAGGGCATGCAAAAGTCATGAGTCCTCTTCAAATAGTATAAAACATGTAGAACTAAATAAACCGCAAGGTAGGGTACTGAAACATCAATGAATTCTACCTTTTACACTTGATTCATTTAGCTATGAAGAATTAAAGAGATGACGGCACACATAAACAGAATATCACCGAATAACTGAGAAGGAAACTATTCTAATTCACATTACCACAAGAATCCCACAAAATGTTGCAAAACCCTAGTTTATTTCCTTGCCAAACTGCATAAGTGATGTACAATAGTGCTCAATACATCCACAAGGGTCCAACCTTGACAAATGACTAAGAAAGTACAAGATATGGGCATCAAATCACCTATTCTAGCCATCAGGGGTCAAATCCATGAGTCAAGGAGTTGTTTCAACAAGATGTAAACTAGGAACAGAAAAATAGGCAGTGGAACAACTTGCCTCTAAAACTATGGACATTGATTCATTCAGCTCAAAACCACCTAAAACTGATGTATCTACCTCCTTAAGTCATTTTTCATCATTTTTACATCATAGTACATAAATTTACATCATATTACATCAGGAATGTATCAAAGAGAGAAGAAAAAGTCAAACTGGTAGAAAACTAGGCGAAATTCTGAGCAAATAGGCAAAACTAGGAAAATTTTCTCCTATGCGTAGTGCCACTAATTCTATGCATAACACTTTTTCTAGCCCAGTTTTGGAAGGCTTCCTGAAGTCCAAATCAGGTGTAGGATAGATCGTTGGAAAGCTTAGTGAGTCTACTTTTTGGAACAACTTGAATTTTTGGATTTGTAGTTTATGAACATCAACATACAAGTTTTTTTGATGATTTGACCATCCAAGAGAAATTACCTTCAAAACCCTAGGAGAGGGAAATGAGCCTTACCCAAGTACAACTGAAGCACGAACAAGGTGTAAAATGACCCATTGGAACTTGAAATGATGATGACAACTCTCTGAATGATGGTACACTCATCTGAATGGTGACATGGACTGAAATTTGGAAAACTTTGGAAGGAGTGAAAACAAACCCTAGACCTAATCCCTAGTGACCAAATTGTATTTGAAGATTCTCTGAAATGACAAAATTTGACTGTAACATCCTAAAACCACTTTGTAAGAGCATATTTGATCACTGGTGGAAGGTTTCAAAGACTTACACTAACACTCCCTTTGTTCATCCCATCCATCGTCATGCCATGTTTGTTTATGTACCTGTATCTGCTATCACTCATGAAGAGACAACATCAATTCCATAAACCTTCTAGTCTACCATGATACATGATCATTTCGAATGCAGGTGACCAGGAGAGGAGACAAGGTTTAGAGGTGGGATGGAGGCTCTGGGCACTGCTGTTGAAAACTACGGAGGAGTCACTAAGTGGCGGAGATAAGAAATCCGGGTTGATAGTGATTGTCTATGAGGTCTGGCTCACCTAGAGGGAAAAACTACGTAGTTTTTTAGAGGAGCAATCTAGGCTGCAGGAAGGCATGGCAGACAAAATTTGCACAATTTTTGGAAGGAGCAGGCAGTGGGAGCCTGGCAGCCAAAATTGTGAAATTCATGGGGGAACTGGTAGCTAGTTACTTTTTCACTGGCAGTAAAAACTGCTCAATTACTGGAGGGAACAAGCAGTCCATTGTTGGAACTTCACAACAAAAACTGCACAATTCCTGGAGGGAACTGGCAATTGGCTATTGGGAGTTGCTAGTAGGGAAAACTGCACTAATGCTGGGAGGTTGCTCTGCTGATCATCTTTGCATAGTTTCTGAGCTGAGCAGGATGATGGTCAGTAGAGGGCTTTCTCATGAAAACTACACAGTTTTCTGGATGAGGAGTTGGTCGACTGACTAGAGGGTTGGTTGGAAAAACTATGCAATTTTCGAAGGGAGATAGGGATGAGCACTGGGTTTCTATCTAGCCTGTCTGTACAATTTTCTAAGTGAACGGAGTGGGAAAGGTATGCAACCTCTACGCAATATTTTAGGGGAGTCAGTCCTGGGGTCATTGTCAGGTCAAAATCTTTGGTTGACCGGCATGAAGGTTGATTGACTTACTTGCAGACATCACAATTTATGGCTTGCATGGTGCTTCTACGTTGTTCTGGGTGATAGTCAATCGAGTCGATGGTGGGGTGAAGGTCTAGATGTTAGAGGGGAATCTAGTCATCATAACTTCAACAAAATGACTAAGTGTGTGAATGAGTGAAAAGTTGCATATGTGATCTTGCAAACACACACTTACATGACTTGACAATGATATGACTCAAACCATCTAGATACACATGCTCAACATGACTAACCAACGGTGTGAGTGGCAAGCGCGACACTTGTGATTGATATTTGCATGACCATGATGACGCTTGCATGACAGTGTATGTGACTCTGTGTGTGAGTGTGATTGATGTTTACATAGCGAAAAAAACATGTACACATGAAGAAAAGACCTTGTATATGACCATAACATGGTCACAAGCATGAAATTGACATCAGCATGCAAAATTTATCAATGGAAGTATCAAGCAAGGTGGGTGCGAGGACTCACACGAGCTCATGGAGTGAACCTGAGTGCATGCATTCATCAAGTAAAACTCTCAAAGGAGGCTCAAAAATTGGTTGCAGGCCAAAATTTTGGAAAGTGTTGCAGCCACTACAAGAAGGCTACATGGGCATAATAGTAACAATAAGGGGGATACACTAACAATAACAATAATGGGTTACAATAGTATTATAGGGACCTAAAAATAACTCACTTCTAGCTAAATTAGTCTCAGCCTCTAACCACGTTGTTCTTCTTCTCCTTTAGTTGTATGCTCATCATTTATTTAGTTTTTCTTGCTTCTTCTAATTGTATCCTCAGACTAATAATTTCTTCCTTCTACTCATTATCTCTCTCATCATATATTTGCACCAGTTTCTTTAGATCTTTGTTTTCATTCCTCGATTTTTCTATTTCATCCAAAAATTAGTCAAGCTTGACTAGTATTTCAACTAACTTTTCTTTAGGTTCATTCACACATGTAGAGGTCTCATTCGAATAAACACTTTCCTTTTTAAATGAAATTTTCCTCTTCCTCTTTCACTTCTCTTTTTATGTGCTACTACCACAAGTATCTCCTTCATGCATAAGCTGCAATCTATCTTTGACTTGTTTTGTAGATTTTAAGTCTATAACAATATCAATATATTTATTGTGAAGTTTGTTATAGATTGTACATTTTGCTTGAGAACTCCACTATTGTTCTTGTATAGAGGGGAGTATTTGTAGTAACCATCACATACAAGATTCCATACACTAAGCCAATTAGCTATTAGTTTAGTTTTTACCCTATCTCTCCATTCATAAAATTTTGTTTTAATAAGCGCAAGTAAACTTTGACAATCCATGACTCAACTAGATCTACCTTCTAGTTGTTAGGCTTACATAGAAGGAACTGACTCTGATAGCAATTGATATGTTGTCACTTACTACAAAATTGTTCGAATGGTGCCAAATGTTGTCAAAAGAGTGAAAAATATCATATAAGTTTGCATTCATCTTCCAAACCATAGATTCAAACCCTCTCCAATGGAAAGTGCTTTGAAAAAGCTTTCCAACGGTATATGGAAGTCCAAAAATGGACTCCTGGATCAAAAGATATGGTCTTCTGAATTTTCAAGGATTGAAGCCTTCAGAAGGCATATTAGAATATGAGAGGTCCATCAATATCAAGGATTGCATATCAGAGGCCAAAGCATCATGCATATCAATGATCGCAACATTAAATCATCAACCATATGATTGCATCACATATCGTAGGTCTAGGGACATCGGATATTGGTGATTGCAACAACAAAGCTTGGAAGAGATCAACACATCAGCACATCAGACATATTGGCAATTAGAGAATCAAAACTTCTTCAGGTGAAAACCTTTAAAAAGTTACAATATTGTTAAAAGTTTCAATATAGTTAAAAAACGCTCGGAAGCACCAATAAGGATTAACAAAGGATTTCATCTCAAAACCAAAGGTGGAAGGGCCCTTTTCTCTCTCCTATGGCAGGACACATGATAACATATGATTGGTTTCGATAAGCTACATGTGGCAGCATATGATTGGCTCTAATAAAGACACGTGGCAGCATATGATTGGTTCTGATAAAGCTACATTGGCATCTAATGTCAGCATGATGTGGCAGTACGGTGGGACATTGTTGTGCAAGCAATCCTTTCTACGGCCAAAAATGGTCCCTCTAGTCTTATGGGAGGATCTAGCAACAAACGAGGACAAATATTTGCAAACTCTCCTAGTTTATACCAGAAAACACAAAGGAGGATAGATGACCTACCTCACTCTAATGCTAATATTTGTTGGTGTCGTCCTTGATTTTTTCGCTTCCAAGCTCAATCTCCTCTTTGCCATTATGGATGAATATCTGCAAGGAAAATCACATGGAGACATCAAGCGCATACATATAAAAAACCATTCTGATATAAACCATATAACAGATCAAGGATTATTATACTAAGTGAGAAATGATTGACACATTTATGGAAAGAAAACACATAATGTATTATTAATAGAGGTTAAAGGGAGCATTGCAACCACTTAATCCTTGATGTTGGAAGCCTCCTTTAGGTGAGTTTCCAAGTACTAGCCTTAACCTTCAAGCACTCCTTTTTCCTTAGAAAAATTGGCAACATTTGGGCATAGTTCAACACTAGGAAGGCAACCAAGCAATAGCCAACTAGTTGTGGATAGTAGGGATATTATTTATAGGGAAGGAGAGGGAATTGAGGATCCATAAAAGGAGGGAGAGGTTCCACATATCAAGGGAAAGATCCATGAAATTAAGATCAAGGACCAATAATGGGAGATCTTTTTCCAATCCTCATTCACCTGTAATGAGTGCATCGTTCTCGAGACTTCTAATAAGAGAATATTCTCCTCCACTTTAGGAAAAACTACCTGAAGAGGTTCAACATGAGTTTTTGTGATAAAAGTCACTCTAGCAATGCTAGGATAGTATAGTACAACAAGGTACCAGCATGGGTCACTAGTGATGAAAAAAGTGTTGATCCTGAAAACAAGGTTTTTTTAACAAGTTTCTTTAGAATTCTTTCAAGGCAGTTTCCTTCCTTTTTTTAGGGATGCTTCTAAACATGTTTCATGGTGAATACAATGACATCTTTCATCATTTTGACATTTTAGGATACAATACAAGGAGTGTGTCAAAATACTATATAATAGATGCCCCCTAAAACATGAAGGAGAAACAGGAAGTGATCGTTGAAATGTTTTCTTCAAGGAAAGGACTCGGAGAAACACCATCAAGAGACCTGCAAATCAAACATGATACAAGATATTTGAAATCTCTAATGTAATTATGCCTAATAATACATATCTGAGTAGGCATCTAACAATACATGAATCCATGGCATGGATGCAAACATCTGAATAGAAAGGATCATGTGTATAAATCCACGACATGGATGCAGCCATCCAAATAGAAAGGATCATGTGTATAGATTTGAAGTATGGATGTAGCCATCTGAATAGAAGGGATCATGTGTACAATCATGAATATCTAATAACTCCACGCAACCTAGATTTATCAGACGAAACCCAAGGTCTTCATCTCTGTCTTGATCAAACCAAAGTATGAATCCCACTAGGTGAATAGATGTGTCGGAGTCGAACAAGGTAGAAACCACCTAATTACCGGCCAATGATGGGAATCATTAACAAGAATGTGAGAAACCACCAATAATGATGATGGTTCTCAAAGTACAATAACACAATCCATGAGTGTGAACAATGAAGTTGAAGTCAAACACTCACAAAACCATTCTATTAGAGGCCAATGATGTGAACCTATCATCGAATGTGAAGAACCTGCCATTGAGGCATGCAAGCTCCAAGGTACTAAAAGGGATTTTCTAGATCATCTTCATGTATAATGAGTTGGATCGAAAAGAAGTGATCCATTGAAGGAGGGCCACAATTTTGTCCACGTCATTGACACAAAACATAGGATTTTAAAGATTTTGCAAGAGTGATTCGGGATTGTTGAAGAAAAGTCAAATAGGGTATAAGGGGTTTAAATTACAGATGGGACTTCTCTTGAACATATCGGCGACACGACTCTGGAATTTGGAAAATTTTTACTCAACATAGGATCATAGGTCATGGTGACAATAGGATGTAATCATATGAGAATCAAATGGATTCTGAAAACCCAGTAAGACAAGTGACGAAGTGAGGATAACCCAAAACTGACATGAGATACAAACAAGTGTCATGTTCAAGAGCGACATGCTGCCTTTATACAAAATACAGGATATATGTTTACTTCCATTTTTCCCCACTATTTCTTGTGAGTGCCTCATTATTTTTAATCTCAATCTTGAAGAGGATACCATGTGCTTTCTATATAATTTCATCCTTCAGATGAATCCATCCCAGTATTTTTAACAAGCCCTGGGAAGGAGTAGCTCGGTCTCGTCCTAGTGACAAGTCCTTCGTCGTTTCAGTTTTATGAGTCCAATGGAGGGGTAAATAAACATATTTTTCATGACTTTGACAAAGAGTCAAAAAGGAAACTCTAGAGGTCCCTTTTTGTAGATAGTCTCTCGAATCCGAAAAGGTAGAAAACAATATTCAAGAGAATCTCTTAGCCATGTGTTACCAAGGTATTCCTTTTTCGTACATTAGTCCAACTCGATCCAAAAAAGGGTTAAACTTATACTGAGCAAACATCTTTTCATTTACTTTTAAGAGTTCGAAAATACAAGTACTCGACAATCTTTTCATATTTCAAGAGTCATAAAAGAGTTGAAATATGACTCCAGGGGGGTTCCTTTTTCATTTATTTTTCGCCAATCCGAAAAAGAGATAAAATAAAACTTGATATTTTTTCCAAAACCAATTACTATCGCTAATAAGCCATAACCTATGGCTACACATGTTAACAAATGTCACCCAATTCAAGAAAAATATACAAATATAGGTAAAATTATTCCTTAAATGGTACAAATACTTTAAAATGTTTATATAAACTCAAAAAGTAAAAATAAAATTACCATTTGTCATTTTATAATTTGGAGAGCACATTTAGTCCTAAATCCCTTGATCTTCAACCGAGGAGTGTGATCAATCCAGGGCATCATTTGACAAACCATCTGTTGCAAGTAATATATTTGTCCTTCCTCTACAATTTAATATAGTTTCAAGTAATTTCATCCATAGAATAGGTAGCTAGGAGGGCTTGAAAAAAATTGAGTCAAGGGCGATCAACATGGTTTTTACCCATCGAGACCACACTAACCTCCCTATGCTTAACGGTGCCATCGTTCTGGAAGCGTGGAAAAAATTATGAACAGTCACGATGCTACCGTGAAGTAAAAAAATCAATAGTTCTCCAAAAACACTAATTTTTTTGCAAATTTTCCTCTATAGGACCTCATGAAAACTTTGTTCATTTATGTTTCACGGGTTATTTGCTGGAAAAAATGGTTATTGAGTGGAAGGAAAGAGTTCATGAAGTGGAATACCATCAAGCATCACAAGATCCCAATTACATAAGGGCTCTCTGGGCATGTGGATTGCTCAAATTCTTTTGTACCCCTGGGATCAAAACCTAGGTGGAATTACTACAACACTTGGTAGGATGATGGGATGTAGACCGCGAGATGTTCATAATAGGGGACCAAGAGCTTGACATAGAAATCGCAGACATCTACTTTATCACAAGTTTGTCCATGAAGGGACAATGAGCTTAGTTGTCTAGTTCTCATGCTGGAGGACAAAGTACTGACATGTGAATAGCTAGACATTGCCCAAGTTCCTGCAAAAACAAAAAGTGATAAGATTGATATCAAAATTGTCGTAAATATTCCATTGAGAACATTTCTACAGGTTATATTTCAACTAGTTGGAGCCCAATATCTACATGAAGAAAGAAAATCTCACTTTCAATATGCAGTGGATTGTCTTAGTCCAACTGTGTTCAACTGGTGTGAAGGACTACGGGTCAATATGAAAGACCGACTCACTAAGTGCAAGACAGGTAGACTCAAATAATTTGGCTATGGATTGATTTTGGTGACATTCTGTCTAAAGCATGTCCCATTGTTTAGGTATCAATGGGTGGAGATGGAAACTCTTGGACCCACGGATCCATGATTACTGCAGTGGGGAGAGTTGATGCCTCGCCATGGAGGTGGTCAAAAAATGTCCTTTCCAACTACATTTTGTGTATGGCTCCATCAGTAGCTCATCTTGGTAGATGATTGGACCTATGTCAGGATAGATTTCTAGGGAGATCCTGATCTCCCATTGCCACCTGGAACATAGTGGACTGACTCAGTAAAGAACTATTTTCTTAAGTTTTTCAAATTTTTGATATATATTTTTTTATTATGTGAACTGAGATTGAGACTTGTGATATTTTGCATATGTGGGACCAAAGAGACCTCCAAGGGTTTCTCCAATAGCGACGAGGGTGGCATGGCAACTTGAAGATGCACCCTATGACGAGGGCTCCGATCCCATGGTGGAGGTGGAGCACAACCTGGAGGCCTTGACGAGAGGCATTCTAGAGTATGTGACTATTGGTGATGTGCCACTCTAGTACCAAAGGCATACTGTGGGAGTATCAGCTAGACTACATTGGTTGTTGGGTTGAGTTATTAGGGTTGTTTCATGCTATCATGAGCACCATGTTGGTGAATAGCCATATCTCTAGTTTTATTTTCTGCACTTATGTAGGCTCATGAAGCCATGTGTCTCATAACACATATTTTGATTTTTGATGTAATAAACATTTTGCCTTATGTACCTAATGTTCCTATTATGCTATAGTTTTTGTTTTTACATGTGCTGCAAATGTCGATCTAAAACATAGTTAGCTATTGCATATGTCAATGTATTTAGATGTCTTTGAATGTGTTGATATGTTATATAATCAAAATTTTTTTCCAAAATAAGGACACACAAATGTTAGGGTTTTGGATGGAATAATGCATGTTTAATTGTAATGCAATGAGTTGTGAATCAAGTTTAACAACTAATGCCCTAATACCATGAGCAATAGATTCCAACAGTAGTTCGATGACCACACTATATTTTTCTATGTTTTTAGTTGTACGTACTAAACATATACCCTGTAAAATCACTAACTCATGATTGGTAGCAAGTGCCCATGCAGCGGAACATAGATTTTGTGTTCTAGAACAAGCTCCATCACCAAAACTGACATATGGAGTAGGGTTCATTAACATCTAAAAACCAAGTGGAAAATGCAGTAAGCAAGATATAGGGTCCATGCCACATGGTTTGAAATTTCCAACACCTATCTTATCATTATCTTGATCATACATTAAGACCAAGTCACCTTATGCATATGTACAAGGGGTCATGGTTTTATCATATTGGGCTTTGACTCATATTTTTTGTGTCTCAGTTACCAATGCGTCTATTCAGTGAGTCTCGTCAAGACACTCTAAGTAAAGGAATCATTCTTCCTCGGGTGAAGTACCAGGAAGTAGTTTGACAGCTAGCTTCAATGGTGGGATCTCACATTCGATGGGTAAAGTGGCTTCTAGACCATAGAGCAATTGGAAAGGTGTGAATCTAGTTGTCATTCTAGTAGTGGCTCGTTATGCCCATAAGGCCAAAAAAATCATAAGATGTCAGTTATTTTTATGCATCCCAATGGTTCATTGAAGCATAGTGACCAAAACTTTGTTGACAGCTTTAACTTGGCCATTAGCCTATGGATAATATGGAGTTTAGCTATCGTGATGTATGCCAAACTAAGCAGTGAATTCTTTCATCATGTGATTTTGGAAATGGGAGCCATGGTCAGTGATTATGGCTTACGACACACTGAACTAAGCTATGACATCGTTAAAGAGGAATAAATTTGCAGTTTCACCATTTTCATTGTATGTAGGCATAGCCTCGGCCCATTTTGTGAAATAATCCACGACAATGATGATGTACCCATGCCCCCCAGCCAAGTGAGGGTTACAAGTCATGAAATAAATGCCCCATTTTGCAAATGGACCAATGCTGATAACTAGGTGTAAGGGAGCAGGTGGGGTTCATTATTTCTGGTTGTAGATTTGGCAAGCTTGACATTTATGGATTGCAAGGATGCAACCTTTGAAGATAGAGGGCCAAAAATAGTTGACGCGAAGAATCTTTTGAGTTGTTGTGTATCCTGACATATGACCATGATAGGCTTCAGAGTGGCAATCATTCAAATATTTCTCAGCTTCCTCATGTGTCAAACACCTTCGAAGGACTAAATCCACACCAAGGTGGTATAAGGTATCCCCAATAATTTGATAGGGTCAGGATTGGTACCGGATTCAACCTCTTTCAGAGCAAGATATCTCTGGTCTAAAGGTGTGAGTTTGGAGGTATATGATGATATCTCCATACCATGGTTCATGGGTGCTAATAAGGAAGAGAGATTCATCAGGAATCATCTCATTAGAAACAATAGTGGTGTCGACAAAGGGAAGGTCACAAATCAATTCAGCAAAAACTAGTGATTTCGTGGACTTAGCTTTAGTGAACTCTAGGTCGAAATCATGCACGGTGACAATCCATTTGGATTGTTTTCACCCAAGCAACTGACGTGACAGAATATAAGTCATGGGGTTACAGTCAAATATCACTATAGTTTTGTGAAGGAGGATGTAGTGGCGAAAAAGTTGGACAACATGAACTAGGATGTAGTGGCGAAAAAGTTGGACAACATGAACTAATGCTAATGTCAACTTCTTACATGGGCATATTGAGTCTCAACATTAAAGAGATTACAACTCAAGTAGTACATAACATGTTCATTTTCGTTGTCATCGTCTTGAACTAGCACCATACCAATGGTACTCTCAACAACGGCCAAGTATAGCAAATAATCGTGATGGTAATTAGGAGGATGCAACAAAGGTGTGCTAATGAGTACATTCTTTAAAGCATCAAATGACTTTTGAGCAAGGTAATCCCAAATGAAAGGGACCCGTTTCTTCAAAAGGTGAGTAAAACCCTTTCCAAGCTTAGCATAGTTTGGTATGAAGTGACGAAGAAATTTTTCCTTCCCTTGCAAACTCTGCAGTTGGTGTAAAGAATATGGAGGTGGTAGATTCATAATGGCCTCCACCTTAAGAGGATCAATTCGGATGCCTTCTTTGGACACTATGAATCCTAAGAGATGACAAGATTCAATACAAAAGACACATGTATAGGTATTTAATTGGATATTGTAGTGTTGACAGCGAATAAAAATCATGCGTAGGTGAGCCAGATGCTCTTGATGTTTAAATGTGTGTAGGTAAATCATCAAGATACAGTTGAATGATATGTTTGATATCATGGAAATCATAATATATGGCCCTTTAGAAGGTCCTCCAACATTTTTTATGCCAAAAGGAATCTTATTATAGCTAAAATTTCCCCAAGGACAGATAAAGGAAATCTTATGTTGATCAACAAGAAGGATATTAATTTGGTTATAACTAGAAAATCCATCCATAAAGTAAGATATCTCACTCCCATCACATTCATTTATAATTTGGTCGATAAAGGGAGTAGGGTAATTATCCTTAGGACAAGCTCGATTAATATCTCTATAATCAACATAGACAAGTATGGTTGCATATTTTTTAGTTACTGGAACAATATTGGAAACCCAATCTGTCATTGGTATGGGGTAAATAAAGCCAGCTTTGAGAGTTTTTTCTAATTTAGCTTTAATGGCAACTGCCTTCCTTGGTGCACCAAACAAAGATGTTGTCAAACAGGTTTTGCATATGGGTAGGTTGGGATTTCATGCACCACAATGCTTGGATCAATGCTAGACATTTCTTTGTAAGTAAAGGCGAAGACATCCATAAATTATTTGAATAGGGTCATATAGATATTAATCTCATCATGAAAACAAGATGCCCCTATGTGAATGTTTTCAACTATCCCTAGTTTCAAAGAGATTTCGATGGGTACCGTTGCCTAGATGTTTCCCAAATTTCCTTCAGACAATACCTCGTGAACCAAGATGGGTGTTTGAAATGGAGTAGTCATTGTAGGGGAAACTAAAGTATCTAGATGAGTAGGAATCACACCAAGGCTGGGAAGAAAAGAGGAATAATGATGAATATCATTCCAAGGGGTTTCTTCAAGAGACATGACTTCAATGATGCTTTCATCAGTAAAGAAATTCTTATGCAAAGGATCTTCAGAATCTGAAGAACCAAGCCAAGAAGATTATGAATACAATTCTAGGATCATACTCAATCAATCATTAGTTTCATATGCAGTCATGGAAGCCATAAGGATAGCTTGGTAAGCTTGTTCGACAGGGCTAAGCGGCATGGTGTCACCAAAGTTATCAATCTGATCAGGGCTAGGGATGATCCAAGGGTCATTACTAGATGAGATCATGTTAACTGAGGCAACATCGGTGGGAGGAGGAAGGGGAAAGGTTCCCATTAAGGAAGAGTCTTTGAAAAGAACCACTCCAACATTTTCATACGGAACGCTATTTTGCCCAACATAAGGTACATTACCAGTTGAAGAGTCAAAGGAAAAGAAGGCCATTTGGTATACTATGACAATTTTTCCTTGGTGGGGAAAACTAAGAACATGGAAAACAAAAGAAACCACACAAAACATTGCATGAGTCCAACTACGACCAAGTAGAAGGTTATAATTGATATTTGTGTCAAAAACCTCTACTTGCAATTTAATAGTTTTTCCTTCTAATTGAATGGGTAAAGAATTGATAATACCATATAGTCAGAAACCTCTACCATCAAAAGCTTCAAAAGTATTTGCAGGCTAGTTTAGAGGAGGGAAGCGACTTTCCAACATGATATGGACATAATGCATGTATATGCTCCTTCATCAATAACAATTCGGTGAATAGTTTTTCCCATAACAATAACTTGTATGAGAAAAGCAAGTTGAGGTGGCAGGCAAGGGACATGGTTTTCAAGATCAAGTGTGATAAGGCTAGAATCCATGGGATCAATTCCTCCAATGGTAGATAGCAAATCCTTCCTTTTCGTTGGACATGTTTGAAGGACTTCTAAGGCCGACATTTCCGAGGGTGCTTAAGCCAAATATTCTACAATATTGTAGTGTTGGGAAGCTCGCCATTTGGGTTATAAGATGATTTCTAAAGAATACCTTTAGGGGGAGGTCAAATTATGGAATCAATGTTATGTTTCTCAATATGGAGAGGACTAGAACTGGGTGAAGTGGAGGAAGAGGGTAAACCAATGGCATCTTTCTCCACCATGGGTTTTTCAAGAGTCAGATAATATTTTGATCTGGTGGCTACGAAAATAGGTTTCGAGCCACTCATGAACACTTGAGAGCTTCCAGAGGTCTTAGCATGGGGTTGGTCTACAATTTGCGTCTATTGAGATGGGAAAGGTTCCTTTAGCACAGCTGGAATCCCTTAGGTGCCTTTAAGAAGACAACTTACTTTTTCATGTTGGGGGAAATCCTTAGAGTAATTATCCTCATCACAAATAAGGCCAATATATTTAGGCTTTTGATTTGATGAATCGTCAGCTGACGGTTTTGGGGAATCCTGTTTGGGGGTATCCTGCTTAGCTTTTCCTTTACCATTTTTCTTTCCTTTCGAGGATTTATCTAATGTAGTAGAATGGACATTATTTACCCCTGAGGTTTTACCATGGTTATTTGAGTTGTCCAAATTATTTGAGGTTGCAACGACCAAAGTCGATTTAGGTTTTGTAGTAGTCAGGATACTACAAGACCGCTAAGCCACATATCTAATCATACCATCAATAGGTGGTGAATTTGTGGTCGTGGAGGATGAAAGACCAGTCGAAGGTTGTTAGGGACCATGTAGGAGTTCATACAACATGTTACATTGTGAATAGAAAAGATCCAAATACTCGGCATGGGCGATGGCTTGTTCCTCAGTTACACAACCACCCATAGCTATGTATTTAGCGATAGGGGGGATGAATGATTTAGTAAACCATTAAGACAAAAGCTTATTTGGAATGTCAAATTTGATGAGACAACACCTACGTATCCATTCATGGATATGATGGGATATATTAGTGGAGGTCATATATCCCATCATAACTTTAGGAGAGGAACACATTGTCGGCTTGCAACACAGTGCGGAATAACGGTAACCAAAACTTCTAGGAATTTCACCTAAAACCATAACACCAATGGAATTAACCTAAGGAAAGTTCTTAACAAGTCACATGCAGGTCTGGGAAGGGGATAACAACATCTAAACAAATACCAAAAAAAACTAAAAGAGAAAATCTTAAGGTTTTCAAATTTTAGCAGGGTCCGCAGGCCCACAGTTCACACAAGTGCGGGAACGCTCTGTGTGAAAAGCAAAAGTGCAGAAATGTCCCCACTGTGTTGCAAGCCGAGGGTGTGTTCCTCTCCTAAAGTTATGTAAAACAAAAAATAATCCTAGATCTACTAAATCCACAATTCCACACACAACAAGCCAAACACAGAAACAAAAACACAGTTTCTCAGGTCAAAGTAAAAACAAGGAAAAAATCAAGTCCCCAGTGGAGTCGCCAATTTGTCACATGGAATGAGTTGATTTTGCGGACAAGCTCAACCTTCCTAGTATCTAAAGATATGTAGTGACAAGCAAGCCAATCAAAAACTATCTTTCTCTAAATATGCAATTAAAAACAAAGGCAAACAAGTGTTTTAGGCCTACCTTAGGTCCAATGAAAGTTTGTGGAAGCCTCGCTCCTTTGATCCAAATGAGCTCCCTTGTAGCAAGTCTGCAAACACAAACAAGCAAAACAATTAAATAGCACCTGAAAAGCCAATGTCATAAAGCATATCCATCATAATGATCAAGGAATTTATGAAACAAACCACATAAGACAATTTGTTGAGAAAAATGAATCTGATTGTATTAATTCAAATCAAAGAAGAACTTTACAACCTATGCCTTGATGTTTTCCAAGCTCCTCCTAGGGTCCAACAAGAAGTATCCTCTACTTTGACAAGTTTCACTCACTTCCCAATGAAGCCAAAAGGTATATGATCTCTCCTCTCAAGCTTAACTAGGAAGTCTTAATTCCATCAGCATTTACCCTTAAAAATGTTCAGCTTCTAACCTCTCCAGCAACCAACCCAATGCCTTAATCTATAGTAAAAGGGATAAAGCCCTCCTTCAAAGGGATAGCTCCTCTTATCAATGGATTAGCTCCTTCTCTTTCGGGATGCATGAACCACCTTGGAGCGAACAATCCACGTCAAAATTCCTTCTAGAATCATCTAGAATTAACCCAAAGTGAGTTTTTAAGAATAAACTTGCGCCTTTTTGACTTTCATAGGGGTCCGCACCCACCACTTTACAGACAAAGCAGGCAGATCCACAGGTAACATGAACAAAGGATGCGGGACCGCAGGTAAAAGTGAGAGAAAGTGCGGACCCAGAGCTTTATTGATTTTTAATGTCTTTCTCTCATTTTCAAAGATTGACATGAAGAGCTGAGGTCTGAGACTTGCTTAGGAGGACAGTATAAGTGATGATAGACCCATACTAACTGCAAATA
>APFE030474727.1:0-11656 GCA_000404065.3 Pinus taeda
CATCATCTCTCAGAAGTTATCCACTGAAAATTGCTCATAAATGGTCAAAACTGGACCATACTGAAACCCCAGTGCAGAGAGTGCGATGCATATCACCTTCCTAGTGTATAGGGTGCAATGCATACTAAATGGCTCCTCTGTAGGGTGCGATGGTCGGGAATGGACAAATGGCAGGGACAAAATGCAAGGTGGAAGATCATGGAATCTTCCAGAAGCTTCCCCTCTGACACTTGCCTCTCTGTTTTCGACCAGGTATGAGTAAGAGATCATCATTCTCCAAGTGGAAGCAGGAACTATCAGAGAGATGACACTAATTAAGACCCCAGAAGATGACTCACCCCCCTATAATCATCTATATATGGATCCCTCATCACAGAGATCCAAAGGCTGGAATTTTGTATCTTATAGAGAAGTGTCGTTGGTTTTCTGGTGTAATTTCATAGTGTTGGGTGATCTAAGCTTTAGTTGAGGTGAAGAAGGGCCTTCTTGGTGGAGGATGATGCTGGGTCAGAACATATGGTTGTAATCTTCTTGCTACTTTTCATCTTAATAAAGCTATTCAAGTTTTCCTCCATATTCTTGTATGTTTCATTATATATGCATTTGTATGGTTAACACACATCTGGTCTTTTGTTATTTATGAATGAAGATCTTTGCTCTTCGATAGTAGTATGTTGTTGTGATTCCATAGGTGCTCTTTGAAGCTGGGCAGACAAAGTAGAAGCGGCAAGGCTCTATCAGGAAGGAAAGAAAATCAAGCGCAAGACTAAGGTTAGTCTCCTTTGTTCCACTCCTATCTATTTTCATAAAGGAAAGCGAAAGTAGACTTTACTTGTTTGTTTCTAACATAGCCACCCATCTTAGTGGGAATAGCAACATCCGAGTGGACACTATTCCCGGTAACAAGTTGTACTTTTTGTTGAAAAAATATTTTTTCCATACAAATCAATACAAAAAATAGATTAAAATGAACAAATATGATACTAAAGTTTATAAAAAAACCATCTACAAATAGAGTTCTTATTATCTTTGCCTAGCCAAAGATAATGCAATCATGAATTATGTTTCTATTGTAATTGTAATTTTAATTAATATAAATTTGTTTGTTTTCGTTGTTTTTACTCTAATTTAACTATATTTAAACCAAGCGAAAATAGCTATTCTGTAGCCCTTATTCAAATGTGGGAATTAGTTCATGCATTTCAAAACTCAATAATTAAACTACGCTGAAAAGATGCTAGTTATGCAGCGTTTTTCAAGGTTACAATAAACACTCTGATCTCACAAGTCTTTCTTCCCAAATAAATTATTATAAGAGTTAACTTATGCAACGGGACAGTGACAATGAGCTCCGAAAATATTTACATAAATTATTTTAAGAATTAGTGGTCAGCATATTTACATAATTTTTTCACAACGTACTTTTGAACACCTCATACTTACATAATTTTTTCAAAACGTACTTTTGAACACCTCATACTTTCGAACGAAATGAAAGGGGGAAAACGCATTTTTAATGCTTCCCACTCTAAAATGAAATGGGAAAGTAGGTTGAGCCTATGCCCAATAAACACGTCATACAAAGATTTTCTAATGGTTATTCCTTGTAGATGAATTTAGTGTTGCAAGTCATCTATCCTATTTAAAGCTTGCTCTTTTTCCAGGGGTATGTTCCGGCAAGGGCTAACCAGCTTGCCATAGGGCATTAAATAACCTGGTACATGCATGCTGTATAACAATATAACACACTGCCTTGGTGGCTACATAAATTGAAAATAAAGGCAGTGTGTTATATTGTTATACAGCCTGCATGTACCAGGGCATTTAATGCCCTATGGCAGGCTGGTTAGCCCTTGCCGTATGTTCCGCTCGTATCCATAATCCCAGAGCTATCTCAACGGCATTGCTAGTCATCAAAAAGAAGACCATTTAACGAGGTATGCACTGACATTGAGGATACCCACGTCATATTATAAATATAAGAGGAGAAATTACTGCCCTAGGATCTCACATCACATTTATGTGTGATTGTTCAATGAATATTGAGCCCAAATGAGGAAGTTAATATATAGTTTCATACATCTTTTATTTTTCAATTAATGTTAGATTGTTTGGATAAATTGTTGTCTAGTGTTTTATATTTCATTTTTCTTTCCCGCTTAGTTTAATTATTGAATTTTGAAAGATATGAACCAAGTATTATTTCATGTTTTTCATTATTAATATAAATTTATATATGCTTAGCATGTTCTCCCATGTTCCACTTTATTATTTATTTGCAAATATAATTGGAAATTTGTATTTGATAATTTTTTGTTAAAAAAAATCACATCAATCTATTTTTTAATACTATACTCATAATTGTTTTGTAATTTGATGCTTATTGAAAAGTTACAAGTTAAAATTTACATGAAAATTAATTAAAACAAATGTTATATAGTAGTGAGTACCCGTACCTTAGTTTAAATATAGCTAAATTAAAGTAAAAAAACTAAATTCATGTTAGTGTTAAAATTTATAATTTAGTCAATTTAGGTTTTACTAATAGCCTAGGAAAATTAAAGTAAAAACATTGAATTCATGTTAATGTTAAAATTTAGAATTTAGTCAATTGAGGTTTTACTAATGGCTTAGTTTAACTTAGCAAAAAAATCTTTTTCCTTGGAATTCACCAAAATCCAGCGATACAATTTCAAGATTTGTTACTTTTTAAAATACAGTGTTTTGAATGCATAAATCGATTCAGCACCCTTAAAACCCCCAACACTCCAATTATGCAGATTAAACAATTTAAACTCAAGTTTTAAAAAGAACTGTCAAGTTTTGATTAAAATTAACCATCATGAAAAAAAATCATTTCATCTATAAGTTAGATTAGGCATTTACTAGTTGGTAAATTCATATATTTTGTTAATTGTAATACTTCATTGTGACAGTGGAGAATCTAATCCTACTCAACCACAACAATAGTCTTAATAGTCCCTCACATAATATAAAAATCTATGTCCATGGAAATTTTCAATAATTATAGTTGTTTTTTAAAAATATATTATTTTTTATGAATTATTAAATTGTTTTGCAAAATTAAATGATTATAGGAATATTGTAGGTAAAGAAAACAACTGTTTTTATCTTAAAAAATAAAATTATAAATTTTTAATAGTTTAGTCTCTAAAACTTGACTATGTCATTGAAATTAGATTATTATTAATCCTCGAATTAAATTACTTGATTTTATACTTATTATTACACTATAATATAATTAATTTATATTTATTATTATCTTAGAATTAAAATTATAATTAATTATTATTAATATATTACAATATAAATTTAATAATAAAAAAATATATTTTTTACAACAAAAAATACAAACATAAACAACAATCAAACTACAATTGAAATAAATAAACAAATTAATAAGAAAATAATAAATACTGAAATATATTTTAACAAAACAAAAATACAAACATAAACAACAATCAAACTACATTGAAATAATAAACAAAATTATAAAAAAATAAATATACTTGAAATATTATTGAAATTTGAAAATGTCATATAAATTCATACAAAATACAGTAAAATACTAATATTTTTTTTTCACATAATTACTTTCGATTCAAAATATATAAAGCTTTCAAAATAATATCAGGCAGATATGGTTTGAAAATATTAATCTAAAATATAATAGGCAATAAGTATCTTCCACTTTTCCTCTTTCACACGACAACAGTGAAGCGCATTCATTAATTCATTCACTGTTCTCGCTAATGTCGTGGCAGAACCAGACTCATCTCAGAGAAATATTAATGTAAAAGATCGCTGACTTTAATTGGCTTTAATGTTATGGTAGGACAAAACCGCTCTCTGTAATTATATTTTTTAATTTCCCTTTAATTTTAAAATGTTATGGTTATGGCATGACAGAAACACTCTGTAAATCATATTTTTTCTTTATGCATCCATCATAGAGTCTGAGCCATGCACGACTTCCATTGCTGGATGGGCAATTTTTTTGCAAACTTCAGTGTGATGCAGTCTTCACATAGCATTGACTGTTTTATTAATTTGTGTTCTTTATTAATTGCATTCATTAACCTAAAGTGTAGACTACCCCACAACAAAATATTTTAATGTATTTGTTAGAGAGATATTTTAATATTTTTAAAATTTTGTATGATGTTTTTAACAGGAAAATATTGTGTTACAAAGTACATCAAAATAAAAGCCCAAACAAATTATCCAATCAAAATTCAGAAAAAATAAATTTAAAAATTTAAAAAAAAATAAAATTTTATCCTATTTAAATGGGAAAACTTATTTTAATCTTTAATCAATTTAAATTTAATGTAAAAATCAATGCATTCTAAATGCGTTATTATCTAGTTGCCGCATGGAATAATAATAATAATTAACGTGAAAGAAAAAACGATTGCAAAATGAAAAATTTAATAGGTGAGAATTCATTAAATGTGATATGTGCAGGTCGTTGAAAGCAATTCTCCTCTATTTTCCAACCCTTAATACTAAAAGTTAATATTGATTTATGGGTTATGAATATTTTTATTTATTTGTTTTGGAGGCTGACGATAATTTGTATATAAAACTTCATGTTATTATTTGACCAGATTATTTCTGCTCCAGCGTGTGAATGGAATTCCAAAAGTGCCTTCCAATCCTCATTTGTCTTTCCAGAGGTGTCTTTCCAGAGGGCTCATTTCGATGGCGCTGCATAGAAAGGGATTTGTGGATGTGGAGTGCTCATAAATGTTACGGAGGATCAGCACTATGAAATATATTGAACGGGGTGCTGGCACGAACAATAAAGCTGAAGCCATTGCTTTATTCAACTTTCTTAGTTTATGCACTTTCTTGAACATTGGTGGTCTTCTGATCTATGGAGATTCATTATTAATCATGTCATGGGAAAACACTTCATTAACAACGCTAACCTCTATGGTTGGATGCAAAAAATCTCTAAAAAAATTCTCCAATATCTAGAAGTCTTTAAAAGATTTCTCCATTTCTCATGTAAATAGCTCCCAGAATTCGATCCTTAATGTATTATCAAAGAAGGGCCTGCACTCACAATGCAGTATTTGGAACATGAGCATCAATGTGGGGAGCATCACACATCAAATATATCAATTCTCAATGACGGTTATATAGGAGTCTAACGTCCTGATATGTATCATGTTCTTATCCATTTATCAGCTATTTTATGCTCAGGTACCTCTATTGTTTCATTTCTCTAAATAAGAGTTTACTATTCATTTGCATATGTTATACGTATATCCTTATATGACTCACATGTTCCTATTGTCGAAGCAAAATTTTTGCTTTTTCTTTCCATATACCATACTTTTCTGTATCAGAACTTAGGTAGCTGAATTATATCAATATATAAAGCTTTTTTCATATTGAGAAAAATAAATTAATAAATAAAATCTTTTGTAACATAATGAGATTACCGAAGTATCATTCAAATCCAGTGTAGCCTAATCTCTAGTTAGATTGGCTTGGTTTATGAGAATGATTTTGTTTAAATTTAGTAGTTCTAATTATTTACTTTTGAAATGTATGAAATAACTATTGTATTTGAACAAGGGCTACTTTGTAGATATTCTTGCTTATTATAAGTGTCTTTAAATTAGAGTAAAAAATAAATAAGACACATGAATGAATGAATAAAGCTTTTTTAGTAGCCATAAAATGTTGCTAATGACCTGAGATTTAGTACTTAAACGTTGAAACCAAAATTCTAGGACGATACTTCCAAACAAAAAAAGATTCTAGAACTATACTTCCAAACAATTCAACCAAAATTCTAGGGCTATACTTCCAAACAAAAAAAATTCTAAAACTATACTTCCAAACAAAAAAAGGATTCTACCAATTACTCCCTGGGCTTTCAGATTGTTTAATTTCTCCTTTATTCACTTTGCTATTGATTTGTTTTCCCTTTTGTTCTCATTATCTTTTTATTTAATTAACATTATTAATATTTTATTCTTATTAGTTCGCTTAGATTCTATTCTCAAATTGAAAATAAAAGGTTAATAAAGCTTCCCTCTTTCATTTTATTAAGTTAAATTTCTTAGTTTAATTCTAAAATAGTTTCGCTTTACCTATTGGTGATATATATAAAAATTTAAATATAAAACATGCTAACAAATTAGTTGGTTAATTAATAATAAGCATTTAAGATTAATTCATATTTATCTCATGATATCTTTAGTTAATGAAAATAAATAAATTAAATAATTAATTATAAACAATTTATCCCATAATTCCTCATAGAATTAACAATTATTTTATTACTTATCCCGTTATATTATCTGGTTATATATATAGTGAAAATAAATAAACTTAGTAATGATAAACAAATGAATAAACTTAGTAATCATGTTAACCAATTAAACATTAAACATTAACATTAATTATGGTTTATATCATTAACAAATTTAACATTAACATTAATTATGGTTTATATCATTAACAAATTTATTAAAATTATAATTGAAAAATAAGAATTCTTTTATTTATCATATTAAAATGAAATGGATTTAATATGGTTTAGTTGATACAAAGTTAATATACTATTAAAAATGTAATATATATCATTTTTTTTTTAAATAATGAAAAAAATTACATCGTCTTATTATAATATGTTTTTAAAGTTTATAGCTAAGTGAAATTATTTTTGACTTCATTTAAAAATTTAAAATTTATAGAATTTATTGATAAATTTTTTAATTTCAACCCATTATTTCTATATTCTAAACCAATTTGACTAAAAAATAAAATAAATACTGGCAAGTGAACGCTCCCTAACATCCCTTTTCATTTGACATTATATGGTCCCTTTTCATTTGGCATTATATGTTATATGATGTTTAGGGACACTGAAGTCAAATCAAAATTTATAATTTATAAGTTCATAATTAATATTATTATTAAAAATAAAAAAAAAAAAAAACAAAAATTTTGTAATGAATCTCATGAAATAAAAATTTTATTTTTCACAAATTTAATAATAATTTTTAACTAAAGAAAATATTTTATAGTTATTTGAATTATTTTTAATTTTATTAATAAAAAATATTATATAATAAAAATCGTTTATTCTAACCGATGTTGTAGAACACGCATTGCATTATATTTTTCCAGGTGGCAAAATATCAACTTGCACGTCTGTTTATGGGAACTCCACGCTTGCTGCATCCAGCAACCTTCAGAGAAATGCCCAGAGTCCGACACTTCGATTCTTGAATTTTTCATGTCGAAAACCTAAATGTAATTTATCACAGCGTCGTAATAAAAATACAAGTGCAGTGAAGAGGATCTTTTACCGTGAAGGCTAGAAAGGAATACTTCTGTGAAGTGGGCTAGATAGGAAAACTTCTGTGAAGTGACGTAAGATCGGCCTCTACCAAGAACCAGATTACAATAAAAATTTAAGCTCTAGTTGTCGATTTCTGCAAGCCACCATGGCACAAATTGCGCATCGGGCGTGGCTCTCTTTTGTTCTCTTTTATTTTTCCAGATCTAGCTTTGCATATATTTGTTTTGGTAAAGAATTCGACACACTTTTGATAATTCTTACTTTCATTTTTTATGATTAAGAAGGGGCAGTGGTCTATAATGAGATTTTTTAAAAGCTTTTACTGGTTAAAATCAGGCAGCAATTTTTTGGAATGGCAAGTTTGATAACTAGTTTCTGCATAATCAAAGGGTTGCATGGGTCTTTCAGGGTGCGCAAGTTTGATAACTAGTTTCTGCATAATCAAAGGGTCCCACGGGTTTTTCAGGGTGCTGAATCTAAATATGCAGTTAAAAAATCATCTAAATATGGAGTTAAAAAATCATTTTAACTGCAACAAATCAAGATTTAACTTCAATTTCTTCCGCCAGATTCTATCACCAAAATCTTTAAAAAAAATAACCTTATAAACAACTCCTAATAATTGTTCTTCTACCATATCGGCTCATTATCTTGAAATTGTGAATTGTGTTTTTGGTTTAAGCTTCTATGGTTTTTCATTAATTTTTCAATCTTCAATACTGAAATTTCCAGTTTTATATATTTTGTTTTTTATCCAGTCCTTACGGATATGTCCGTATGCCTGTCTTTGTCTTGACGTTAAAATATTTCTCCTTTAATAGACACCAGATATCATGTTTACCAGCCACATCAATTTCTAAAAATATAAAAGCAGTCACCCGGTCCTTCCAACGGTCGTTCCATTTTTTATATAAAACTTGGCTTTGAGTCGATGGTTCCAGTTGATGATTCCGTCATTTCAGAGTTGGTTTTATTACTCATAGAAAGTTTCCATTGATTTTTCTTCAGGTATTTTCATTTTTGTCAATCTTATGGGATGCTCAATGTTTTGCAGTGATTTTATTTTAATTGTTTTCTTACATTTATGCGATGCTCTTTTACCATTTTCGGTAAAAGGTAATTTTAAGCGCTGCCTTCATTCCAATTTTTTGTAATTTTAAGCGCCGCCTAGATGTATGTCCGTGATTCTATATTAATTGTTTTTCTTTATGGAAATCATATTTTTCTCGTATGGTCGCTATGATATATGTTTCCATGTCTGTGCGGCGCACCGCTTTTATTTATTAAATCAAATGATATTCTCCAACCCAAAAAAAATCGCTTGTATGCAGTTGTTATAATTTCCATAGACTACACAAAAATACACAGAAATAAACTAAAACAAACTAGACTAGTGAATAATTCAGTTATTTTAAGATAAGAAGAAATGCTAACAATTTAATTCAACTCAATTGAAATAAGAACTTGCTATTACCCAATGAATTACAATAACAATAATGGTTCGCTATTAACAAATTTGTGTAAGCCAACCAGACCAAATTTAAGTAATACATGTTTTTGTTTGTTTTCTTAAACCAATGGCCTACTTTACCAAATTTATATAGTCAAACTTATTGTCAGTTTCATATAGGATTATGTTAACCAATTCTGTTATTGTAAGTGCTAAAGTTAACAAAAACTCGTTTTTCCCCTTGCATTAAAGTGCCTTAAATACAAGTTCAACGAATTTTACATAAATCTAAGTGGCTGAAATCGATATAAATCACACTGAAAGAAAAAAAGTGCCTGAAATATAAGTTAAGGAATTTGCAATAACTCTTGAAACTTCATTAATTTCTAATTTGATATCGAACTGGTAAGAGAAAATCTTAAATGTTACTATTATTAATTAGGAAGAATTTATTTCATGTTATTCGACATTGTTCATTTACCTATAAAAGTTATGTGCAGGAACACATCAAAAGCGCGAACGCTACTTTGGTTATTGAGAATTGACAGTCAAACAAAGGCGAAGAAAGGCGAAGAATTACCTGAAATCAGAGCCAAAGCTACAATTGTTTCAAACCTGCAAGACGCTTGAACAACCTTTGTGGCAATTGAATAGTTACAGTCCCTTGATGCAGAAGTTTGCTTCCAAATTGGAGAGCAGAACAACTCACAGAACAATTCCAATGTCACTCTAAACTCACAGAACAATTCTAATCTCATGCTAAACTCACTTGCCAGAGCTAAAAATGAAAATGACATTGGAGAGCAGAAATGAAATTATCACAGGTCCGCAGAAAATAACAACTTGCAAACTGAAGTTCACAAATTGGCACACGTTCTTAGGTAATTTCATGACATTTAATTTTGTTTTTAATGTAGCTCACTTGTATTAATAATTGTTAGTATCAAGATATCTCCATAGAGATATCTGGCAGATCGACAAGATTACATGTACTTGCATAATTAATAGCAGTAATTTGAAGATATCTGGCAGATAGACAAGATTGCATGTACTTGCATAATTAATAGTAGTAATTTCTGCCAGATCGACGCCTTGCTTGTGATATTATATATTTAACTTAGCTAATATATAGCTCTTCTTCTGGGGTGACGAGCTCACACACTCTAAACTTGTCCCATTAGTGCACCGTCTGATTTTACACCATACCTAAACAATAAAAAATCTCTAGTTGGCCCTCCTCACTTTGTTGCTATATTAGAATCAAGCTTCTTGGAAAAGGGTAGTCAGTTTGAGGAGCAAGTGTTTAAAATGGAAAGTCATAGATATAAGTACAACTCTTAAGTTTAATTCAGTCTCACACATTGAAATACAATGATAGTATGGCATTTGTTTGTTTATGATAAAAGTTTATGTAAGAATAATGCAGAAATAGAATTAGTTGTGAATTGGTTGAACAGAATTAGTTGTGAGTGGTTAGGAATTGGTTGTCAGAATTAGTTGTGAGTGGTTAGGAATTGGTTGCCAGAATTAGTTGTGAGTTTCCTATATAAGTGTGATGTAATTGAGCAAATGAATGAATGAAAATTGTGTGAGCTTTGTTGTTTCTGCCTGTGTATTTATTTTTAATTTGGTATCAGAGCTATCTTCTGTCTGCGCTTCTCTCCTCTTTGCGGGCAGACTCTGCCATTAGAGTGTGCGCAGTGACAGTATGTTGTGTGGATCGGTCTTGTTGGTTTATGACCAAGAAGCCCACGATTGATCGCCGAGCCAATTTGATTGCACGCTTCTGCCGTTTCCGCTGTGTTAGGTGTCTATTTTGTCTAGTTTTCTGCTTATAGCAGTTGTGATATCGTGAAATGTTTACTGTCTTTTGTTTCCTGAAACTCGAATCTTCGCGGAAATAAATAGCAAGCAGCTTCGTCCAATGATTGTTACTGCTGTTTTTTACAGAATTGTGCTGCGTCTGAACATTTCTAATTTAGAGTTTTATAGCGCTGCCGATATTCGAGAGTGAATCTATTGCTGCGTTCATTCCAGCAATCCAGCGTTCATTGCCAGATACTTGTGGCAACGAGGTACGCAGAGTACTGTCATTCTTTTTGAACCTGCGGGCCTCTTTCCTTTGGAATGAACACATCCCGTGTATTCAGAAAGCGAGATTTTTCTGGCTTACAGTCCGTGAATAGCTTGCCTTATTTTGTTTTGGTGTTTTGGCTTTTTCCCTCGGTCCGTGATTAGCCCAATCTCTTTTTTTTGCTTGCTGATTTGAACATTTTGCCTACCTGGATTGGTTGATAAAGGGCAGAGGGCAAACGAATCCCAAAATCGAAGCTCTTCTTTGAAAGATTTTTTGTTGGGCTGTGAGTTGAAGTTGGTGGAGAAATGGCTAATCCTCTTGCAGATTCATATTTAAATGAGTCTACAAAACTTGATGGCGAAAATTATGTCAATTGGAAATTTAAGATCATAACAGTACTGGAGGCGTACAATCTCTGGCCGATTGTCAAAGGTGACGAGACCAAGCCTCAACCTCCTAATGCCACTCAAGATTGGGAGAAGCGTGAAATGAAAGCAAGGGTGCTGCTACGCATGTCAGTGAAGGACAATATTATTCCTCACATTCGGGACTGTGAAACTTCAAAGGCGACATGGGACACCCTCAAAGGTTTGTATGAGACTACTAATGCAAACCATATTTTATTTTTAAAAACAAAGATGCTATCTATCAAAATGGATGCCAATGAAAGCATTAGCAACTTTGTTTCCCGAATTAAAGACTTTAGTGATAAGCTTGGTGATATTGGTGAAAAGGTTTCTAGTACAGATTTGGTAACTGTTGCTTTAAAGGGGTTAGTCCC
>APFE030474732.1:3085-26969 GCA_000404065.3 Pinus taeda
AGAAAAGGAACTAGGGTCTTGAGGAGTGTCAGGTGCTACAGATCGCAATATACATAAGGGTCTGGCAGTAGTACTCGGCCCAATATTTCAGGGCTCTAACTAAGGAGGGTTGACCGTAACCTTAGCCGTACCACCCGACTACCCTATTGTACGGGCGAGTAATCTCTCCAAGTGTTGTTCTCGGTGTACTGTAGCCGCAAGACGGTCGTTGGTTTATCTATGGCAAGGTTTTCAGGGAGCCTATGGGGCTTCCGATACACCCAGAGGGTACGTGGAAGACAGTCCGTGTGCGGTTCTGTCTAATGTGCTACTACTCGAAGGGGTACCCACAGGGGTTACAAGGGAGTCCAACAAACGTGACCACCTCTTGTATTTCCTGCGTGCATGCCTCCCCAAATCTGCAGATTTATGCGCTCAACGACAAATCCCGTGGTTTAAAGACGCCGGAACACGTCACGAGCCAAAAAAAAATTGCTACTAAATGGAGATCTCGCCGGCCCTGGAAAGAGCTCTGATACCACTTGTTATGCTTCTTAACCTGCAAAATATACCCAAATACAGAATATGCGAAGAAAAGAGACCGAGAACACAGAATGGCAATGACTTTATTATTCAGAGAGAAATGTTCACTTGCCTCTTCAAGGGGGCAACCTCCAATAGAGCAAAGCTCGATTACAAAAATAAGACACGATGCTCCTCGCAGGGAGTTACTATCCTTTATATATGACTCCTACGAGTAATACCACGGGTCAATACCGCTTATTACTAATACCATCTATCTAATACTACGGCCCATTTGCAACTAACTGTGGTTCCTTTATTAATTGCGGATTAACCACTTACAATTATCAATATGGGCTTTATTGACTCTTAACTATGACGTGGTCCCATTACATAGATAAGGGGGTTAGGGTGGGACCCTAACAAAAGAGTTGTTGGAAACAAGTCCCTGGTTGAGAGAGAGCTTGGACAAATCCCTTATTAAGAGGGAGCTTGGGTACATTTATTTTATGGAATGTGTTGTTCTTCCCTGGTTAAGGGGGAGTGAAAAATATATTTTACTATTTCATGTGTCATTCACTAGACAAAGACTAACAACCGTAAGTCTTAGTGAAGGCCATGAGGAGAGATAGACACATCATTCTTGTCTTCACCTAGGAATATAGAATGGAGGATTGGATAAGATATGGAATCTTATACTCTTTGAGGATGTGGTAGGGAATCCAAGATAAGAGTAGTCGTAGGGAACTAATATTCTTTGAGGACTGGGAATCCAAGATAATAATAGTCTTGGTGGAAAATACTCTGAGAGAACCTGGGTGGGGTATGTTCTGGGAGACAATGATGAGGGTGTCTATGAATCATTGGTCTCACTAGAATTGTACTCTAATATTGTGGAGAGATAGAGTTGTTAGTCAAGACCTTGCTATGTGACAATGTTGGATGATATGATGGGTTACCAATCCAACTCTTCGTATGAGAATTCTTTAGATCGAGAATGTCCAAGTACCTTGTATAGATTATGAATACCTCCCTAGTTAAGAGGGAGTGTTGGAATATGTAACTAGGTTCGATCTTCATAGTGACGTGTAATCACAAATTTATGTAACTGTAAAGAATTAAAATAAAATTATTTTATGCTTGAGTTATGGGTTTTATGCTCAAGGAATTTTATTTTGTAGATGAAGCTCCCATTGTGACCTACTAGGTTTCATCATAAAGTCGTAAAGTCTATTTAGTCAATATCATGTATTGAAGGCTGATGTGGGCATGTTACATATTGTAATAAGAAAATTTGTTTGAGTCATTAACCTTCAAAGACCTTGTCAGAAGCACTCCTTCAAGTCACCCTTCAAAAGAGAATGAAGAGGATTATGGAATAGGATGTCATCCTAGTTACAAGGTCAAGTCTACATATTTTGCATGAACAAAGCACTATATATAGAAGAAGTCGACATCACTTGAAGAAACAATTAGGTCAAGCATCTGAAATTGAAAAGGAAGTGCGAGAAACACTAGAGAAAGGGCTACTCATCATGTGAAGAAAGGAGGAACAAAAGCAAAAGTACTTTGGCACTATTTTAAGTTATTCTCCTTGCATGTGCGATAAATATATGGTTTCTGTAGTAGTATCATAACAATTCTTGAAGGAGTCATAAAGAAGGTCACTAATTCAGTTCCCTTGTTAGATGAGATCACCAATAGAAGACTTCAATTAAATAAAAGAAGGAAAGCATCTCAAAACTTCCTCAATCTACTCACACGTACAAAATTGTAGAGGTATAGATAGGACAAGAGTTGCAGGTCTGTGGAAGAAGGTTGGAATTTTAGAATAACTGAAATTACCAGTGCTAGAAATCAGTTTGACCAATGTTAGCTTAGAAAAGAAGAAGCAATGAAGAAGGACTTGTTACTTTTTTTTGGATAGGTTGATATGTCAAGGGTCTTGGTATTCATCACATGAAGTTTCTATAAGAAGAATAATTCATTTGGGTTTTCCTCTCAAGTTGGAGAGGTTTTGGCCTTGGCTAATCGCTTACTTCCCGTCTCTCTTGTCTTAGTATTGTTTATGTTTTGGTAGTTGTTTGATGAAGAAGAACACTATAATAATCTAAGTCAAAGAAGAACCTAATCTAAATAAGTAAAAATAATTCACAAGCAGTTATCATTGCTAGAAAAAACACCTTTTGTTTATGCCCTAGATTTCTCAACTATATATATATATATATATTATATATATATATATTGAGCTTTTACATCATACATATCACATGGGTATATCAGTAAAAATAGGGCATCTAAGGCCCATCATGCTAGGTGAATACATATGCAAACCAAAATACTAAATCTTATGAATACTATACTATGAATCTAGTCATCCTCATGTTGGTGATAACACAAAAAAACATGCACAATACATTGTTGGAGGACTCGATGATGAGAAGTGTATATTCCCATGATGTGCCTCTAAAGGTATGGAGAAATCGCATCCGTAAATAACAGTTGTATGCCTAGTGTCAACCCCTCCATGTTGCATGTAAACGTGTGTATCTCATCATGCTCTTCTCCACCCTCCTCCTTGGATGCTTCACATCCACCTCATGCACCCATTCTTATGTGATGTGGTGGTGATTGACCCAGGGGTTGAGCCAATCACATGTTTGCATATCAAACAATTCATATGTTAGTGACAAAAAAACCATGCAAAAATATCCAAAAAAATGAAATATTACCTAAAAACATTAAAATATTTCAAAAAAAAAAACTTATTACTAAGTGCACTCCAATACATTCGAGGGTGAAGGACTATGTTTGAATCATCTACAAATTTAACACCCTCATAGGCATAATCATCAATTGCTAGGACGACATCCTTCAACCATTTGAAAAATGAAGGGTCAAACCATTGTTCAACATGTCCACCCTCTAGTCTCTCCACCAACTTCATCCAACATGTCATCCGTGGTTTTGTAGTATTTGGATTAAGGTAATCTACCCTTGGTCTCATAGTAGGTGTTGGGATGTAGAATTGGAATTCTTTTGCATCTATTTTCCTTATCTTTTCCTATCATTTTGACTTTAAAATCCATGTTTCGTCGTTTTGTCAACCACTATTGACTAAAGTATGTTTCATTTTATATGTCATCTTTATTATCTGGTTTTTCTTGTATTTTGATATAAAAGCTAACTAATTTAGGTTATTTTATTAATAAATTGATGAAGGGCTATTTCAAGTTGTGTGGCTTATTGAGATGTTGTTATAGGACAATATCTCACCAATTTTGCCTCACTAAGCATGGAGTAAAGACTCTGCTAATGTTGCTGATACACATTAAGCTTATTTTGGATGCTCTATTCTTCTATGGTTAGCAACAAATACTAATTTTAAAAACTACATGATTAGAGAGTCTCACTGTTGAAAGGAGACATTTATGGACAATGCAACTAACCTAGTTTGAACAATTAGGATTTTCAAACAAAAAATCATTATAATACAACTCTATTTTAATCAAGACAATTTGTTATGATGCAATTTTTATATAATATCAAACGCATCACATTATAATTGAGAGTTTCTCATGATCATCTTTCTTTTCGAAAATATGAATGTAATGTAATATGAAATTATAAAAAGATGTACTCTCTTCCCTTGAGGGATGCATAGATAAAGATTAGAAATGGGAGTACCAACACTGTAATCTTATATTGAAACTTTCATTAACACAAATATTTACCATTCATGGCTCAATATCACTTTCTTGATTAGCTTGCATGCTATGTAATTCACCAAACCCTGCTAAGGAGGAAGCACCCTCCTTCTTAGTAGGGATCACTGCTTAGAGAGGTATGGTAGTAGCATATTTATTCTCTCAGTTATGATTTGTGTGTGATTTATTGTTACTGTTATATATCTTGTTAATGCATTAGTAGTTGCAAGATTGTAACCTCTATCATTATGTAACAACATAGGTCCTAGATTGGTCCCTTCTTAAGGGTGATAGTTATTTGGTTTCTATTATAGTTATTTGATTTTTTTATTTAATTGAACAAGTGTTTCAATAATTTTTTAGTGTTGAGTGGTTTTTAGGTGTTGTTTCTTCCTAAATACGATCGATAGTGTGACAAAGTGTGATTGATTTTGCAAGGTCTGCTTCTATCCTTTCTGAAGTGTGAGCAAGGTTTGGAGTATAAAAACAAGTGTGATGAGTGTTGAGAGTGATAGTTACAATGATTGGTTTTGAGTTTGGGTTAGTGCTAGTTTTGATTTGTTCCTGCATATAATTTGAATAGTAGAATTCAAACGAAAAGCCTACCCAAATTGGCAATTTATGTGTGAGTTGGATTGGCTATTCTAAATTAAAAGTAAAATTGATTCGCCCAACATTTTGGCAACATTTCTGGGGAGGATATTAGAGGTGCTATGTGTAACTAGCTTGTTTGCATGCATTAATTGAAAGTTTGGTAGGTGTATTCCTGGCTTTGAGGTTTTCAAGCAGTAAGACTGATGGGACTCCAAATTAGACATAAATTAAGTCCCATCTAACCTTTCATAGGCACATAAAGGCTATATTAAATCTCTCCTTCTACACTTAATAATGCCTTTTTGGCTTTATAATGTTCTTAGGAAGGTTTAGAGGTTATTGCATACTATGTGCTTAATATTATTTGTTTTTGTAGAATATTGAGAGAATATGGAGTAAATTATGATTGAGATAATATAGGGACTTGATCCCTACTACAAGATGGACTGAGATTGGATAATAAATGAATTTAATATTATGGAACCATTAACAAATTCCAGAGCTCTGCTATTTGAGAAAATCTAGGAATGTGTTCCCTGTCATTTCATGCAAATTCCTAGTGTTGGGAACCGGATCCACTATTTAAGGGATTTTGGAGGGGAAAGCTTCCTCCTTTCAAGGATAATGCTTCCCCATTAATTTGTATAAGTACCAGTTCAAATTTTCCTCTATGGGAATTCATTCATTAGTCTTCTTGTGGAGAAAACTTTTTATTTAGCAGCTCCACTTTCATTTCTAGCAGAGATGTAATTGGATGGATTTAAATAATGAATTTTTGTGCCATTTTCAGACTCTAAAGATTCTTTTCCTCCATAGGAACCCAATTTTCCTTAGGCTTTTCTATCCCAGGAGCCTTAGATCCCTCTTATACAATTTCTTTATTTCATTTGAATGTCTTTTTCACTTGCATGTCTTATTTCTGCATTTATTATTCATGCTTCTTTTGTTGTAGGTTACATTGGTTAAATGATTGAAGTGAATTATTTTTCAGGTTACTTATAGATTCATAAGAATTATTCATATTAGAATATATTTTAAAAGTCATATTCATCATTAAGCTACTTGGATTAGTCTACTAGTTCACAAATTTAGAATTTCTGGAAATCCCTTGTAGCAAAATGGTAGTAATATTATACTATTTTTTAGAATGTGTTGATGAGTTTAATTTGAGTTTATTCCACTTGTATTGGGTCAAAAGAAAATTCAAGCTAATAAAAAAATTCACCCCATAAAATTTACACTTGATTAGGATAGCCATTTGGTAGGTTGACTAGCTCATTAATTCTTGAATATTCAGTTTTTAAAGTAGTAATTTTCTGCTATTTTTTAGCATGTATTAACAAGGGTATTTTGGATTAATTTGACTTGGAAAGGAGTCTTTATACATCCCATCCCATTTTCATTCAATTTACATGGGAATTTGACAGCTATCACCTCTTGTATCACCTCCTATAACACTCTTATAGCACGTGTAAACTTGACTAGATCTACTCCAAAGACTTCGTTTTTGTCCCTTAGGATTGAATAATGAACCCTAGGTTACAAAAACATTATTGAGTAAGACCAAAAACATCTTAAGCCTTGTATCTTCTCCATTTCAATTCACTTCTGAATATTAGATTAGTGGGCAGATTCATGACTTGAAGAGCATAATCATGATTTTCATGATTACTTTATGAAGCACCTTGTGAACTCTATTGACAAAATCTATCTTGAATGCAGTTATTGAAGAATAATTTAATTTTGTTTCATACATGTTAATCTATGGTTTCCATTTCCAACATTGTTATTTCTATTGCATAGACTAGGCTTCCTTTTGACGTACCATTCACACTCTACAAATAGGTTATTTTTTACATTTATACAAATAAGATTAACATTTACATTCATGCAAACTAGAATAAACTTTCCTTTCTACAAAAGTAACTAGTATTTCTTCTCTCCAAAAGTAATTAGGTTTCTTTTCTACAGATAAAGTAACATTTCCATTTCTCTAATTAGTTTAGGCTTAAATTTCATGCCATTCACTTCATTACATCAGATCAATGAAAGAAGGACACATTGGATGTTGCATATATATTGTCGACAACTCTTATGTTTGTACAAACCTTGGGTTGATAATTTAAGTTTATAGCCTTTGGATTTGCAACATTCTTGATGCAATACAAGGGCTCATCACTTTTTGGAGCCATTGCTGGGGAGGTGTCTTAATATGCCTTATTTTCTTCCCTATTTGATCAATTTATGTAAAAAGAAAAATTGCATTAGGCATATTTCATTTCAAAAAATTTCATTGCATTAGTATTCTTATTCAATTTTTTTAATAAAAACATAAAAAATTACTTCTCCAACATCAAACCCAACCGTTTGATCATGTGGTGCAGTAAGAACCACATCACCATCCACTTGTGTACGTAGAAGAAGAAGAGGTGGAAAAGAAGGTAGAAGAAATGGATGGAGATGATGACAATGAAGAAGATACTCTTGGATTTCCCATTCAAGATATTTATATCTTTGTTCATATGAAGAGCATCCCTCCATTTTTCCTTCCCAACTTCCATGGTATGAGGTTAGAGAATCCAGAAATCATTCTCTTTGAATTTGAAATCGTTTGTACATCTTATGGCTACTTATTAAACACTCAAAAATTGAGATTGTTTCCAACAACATTGAAGGATAGAGCTCTTCAATGGTTCATGATTTTAGGGACTAATTTAATAAGATCATGGAATGATATGCAAAAGATATTTCTAGAAAAATATAAATATCATGATCTTAGAGAAGAAATCTTAAGAATGACTCAAAAATAAGATGAGATCCTTAAGGACATAATAAAAAGATTTATATATAATGTTAAGAGGGACAAATTACATCATTTAGGTTTTGACACAATAAAAAACATATTACTTAGAATGATTAGAGATGAGTGGATTTATATCCTTGATCTCATGAATAGATGTGATATATACCAGCTATCATTTAAAGAAATTTGCGAAACATGCAAGTGACTCTCAATAGGAATGGAAAGGGTAAGAAAATCAACATCAAGATTGGTAAGTCAAGATGAACTTGGAAATTTGCTTGATAACTTTAAAAAAAAAAATCTTGGAAATCTAAGTGAACAAGTAGAAATTTTAAAAATGCAAAATGAGAAAAAAGAAGATGATGATATTTATTTTATCTATGCAGAATCACATGCTACTAAATATTTCCCATCATTACCAAGGTTGAAGGAAGTTTACCAAAATGCCAATGGAGCAAGTCAATCACCAAAGAAGCTATGTTTTGTAGCTCAAAGAATACCATGGAAGTCTATTCAACTTGATATGAAGTAAGAACCTAATTCACAATTTCAAGGTTATGCACATCCATCTCAAAGTAATTGAAACACTCCCTTTCCTTGGAAACCTTGGCCATATCAACCCCAAAACCAATCTTGGCAATAAGGTTGGAAAGAAACTTATGGTATAAATCCACAATATCCTCAATGCTTTCCTGAATATCCTCCATACCCAACTCCATGCTATCACTACCATCCACCTCCACCACAACCACATCCATCTCAAGATCCACTCCCACTCAACTACTTGTACCACCATTTTTAAACCCAAACAATGAAGTAACTCAACCCACTTACAATGTTAAGGTACACAACTTCCAAACAATTCTCCTTGACCTAAATGGCATTCATCTTAGCTCAGGAAGATATTGAAAAAAAAACATTTTCCTAATGTCATTGAAGAACTACATCTACAAGAATAAGATCAAGAAGAATCATGTATCACATTTTATGGAGAGAAACTATTGGAGCTTGAGATTGAAGATTTTTTGTTATGCTTACCATCATATCCTTGATTTGTGCAAGGGACTAATCAAAAAATAAAAAATAAAAAAAATTGAATGGCACAGGAAAAGAAGACATGAAGAATGACCCATGTGAGAAAGAGAACCAAGGGCATCAAAACTATATTGAGGTTCGGTTCAAGAAAATCAACAAGATGGAGTATCACTATCTGCTTCAACAATGCTTGATATCATCAAATTCAAAGCATTCGGTCTTTAATATTTAGGTACATGTCAAAGCATATGTTTCGATCATACACATGAGTTTATTTGTCATCTTCTTATGCACATGGATCCATTGTAAGTATTCCTACACTTGAAAGAGATTTTGTTTTTCTGAAGTACAGTAGGATAGGAAAAATAAATTAAAAATGGAAAAAGAGAGAAAAAAGGAAAAGAATAAAATATCAAGTGAAAACCTCTTTTGAGGCACTTGATATTGGCTCACTAATTGAAAAACTCCTTGAGGTAGTCAGTGGGTTGGAAAGAGAAAAAAAAGAAAAAAGGAAAAATATCATAGGTGAAATCCTCCTTTGAGGCGCCTAGGTAGACCTACTAGCTGAAAAACTCATTGAGGAAACTATTTAGCCTAGAAAAATATGAAAAGAAAAAAATTATTTTACTCCATGTATCTCTCTCTGATAAATGCAGGTTCTCTCCAACCTTTGCAATCAACAACAACAATTTAGCACCAAAAGAAAAATCGATAAAAAACTTAGTCAAAGGAAGTCAAACTTAGGCTTTATCCTCCTTTCCCTATATGTTGCAATAGGACCAAGGCCATGTGAATCCATCACCCTCATCCATTTCCAGAATCCACCCATCATTTCCAAGCATTTCCTATTCATTTCCCTCATTATCCTAAAATGCTACAGGAAGGTTCTATTTTGCTACAAGAGGCCAAAATACATAGTTCATCATTTTTTACCATATCTTGAAAATCGTGCATCCATTGGCTGAGATGTTTCATGGGGAGATGCATATGGATGATGGACTCAAGGAATTTCAACAAATTCTAGTGCACACTTCTCCAGAATTTGATCTCCATCACCTACAACCATTTTTATTTTTTCTCGAGATTAGTGCGTCTGTTGGCCAAGATATTTTATGGGGAGATGCATAAGGATGATAGAAAAATTCTCACCAAATTTAACGTAAATCAAATCTACCATTTAAGAGATATGGATAAAAAAAATTGTGTTACAAGAGCATCCCAAAATTGTTACAAGAGTGACTAGAATTGCTACTGGAGCGTGATTGGCATGGAAAAAGGGTTATGATATTATGTTTTTCATCTAGGAACAAGAGGAGGGGTCCACCATAGACTCATCATTCATTTTACACACCACTTGATCTCTTCTCCACCCTCATTTTCATCTCTTTCCATGAAAAGAGCCCATGTTCACCCCTTCTCCTACAATTTTCACCACAACCAAAGCTTCTAATCCTTGTCCACGAGTTTAACATGAATTATCAGAGTTTTTAGATGAATTTTGTGAAGTTTATTATGATCATAGGGAGGTCTATGTGACTATTACAAGAAATAATATAGTCTTTTGGTAGTCTACACAAGCCCTCCAAAGCCACAATCAAAAGAAGTTGAAAGCACCAAAATGAAGAATTGACCAACATGAAGCATGGAGGGACCATATCCTCGATACTAGGCAAACAAAAAATATTTGGAGGGCTACTGAAGGGTCATTAATCATCTCCAACAAAAACATTTTGATCCACCATCAACAATACATACAGTGACAACTTTATTCAGTCAAACACATTTCGAGAGAAAAGATCTCAGAGTAAAGCCAGTGCATGTAGCAACAAGCATAAGAAGATGACACCTTAAGAAGCCAAAAGATCAGTCATTACCTTTGTTCAGAAACAACATGCAATCATCAAGGGATAATCACTAGCAATTTTAGAATGACCAAAGGAAGATTCAATAGTTATATCAACAACCTCAATATCACCTGAAAAAATACATCAAGGGTAAGGCCCAGGTATGAAATCCTCAAAACCTCTCTTACATACTTATTTTATCTCAAAAAATGTTGTAAGAATATGAAGAAAAATGTTTTTTATAGCCAAATTTAGTAGCAGATAAGCCATGGCCTTATCTAGCAATTGACTTCACTTTTCCACCAATACACCCACACATGGGGGAGATGACAAGACATAAGTGAAGAGGACTTGAGAAAGTGGGCTGTAATAATTTATTCATGATGGAGAACAAGTAATGTGAAGGGGTAAGTGAGGGCCAACTCAAATAACAAAAAACACTCTAAGTTTATTTGCATGCAATTAAAAAAGAGAAAAAAATTAAAATAAATTAAAATAAACAAAAAATAAAAAAATAAAAGGTGGACCCGCCACCTCTTGGCATGAAAATATTAGTTTCTATAGTATTCAAGTTGTATGCTACAGGAAGGAACAAAATTTCTACATGAATAACATAGTTGCTGTAGGAAGGAACATCATTGCTATAGGAAGAACAAATTTGTTACAAGCTAATAAAGTGCTACAGGAGGGAAAATTTCACCCATAGGGAGGCCCACCAATAGAGAAGTCACATCTACGAGTTTTAAAGCACAAACTACTCTGTTATAGGAGAAAATATAAGAGCTACACATGAAAACAATCCTAGTACAGGAAGAAAAAGAATTTCTATAGGAGTAACAGGGACTGCTACATGACCAATAGGGAATTCTATAAGAAGGTGTTGGCACATCAAAATGGGAAGAAAAATGCCTCCAAGAACTCTAAGAGCCTGATTCACAACCAAATCTTGGATCCTACTACAAATTTGTTGAGAGTGGGAGAATTATACCCACCAAATTTTCAATACCAATTTTCTTTGAGCTAGAAAGGGAAAGAGGAAAAACTAAAATATGGGTAAAAATTGGAAAATCCAAGAAGGTGGAGGATGTGGGCCTCATGAAGGAAAACTTGCAAACAATGGGTAAGGAATTGCCTAACTTGGGGCTAAAAGAATTAGTCATGAGGGAGAAACTTCAAAGGCTTAGAGAGAAACTATAGGAAAATGAGGCACAACTTGCCACCATGGGAAGTTTGTCCATGAAGGCCATCCAATGCAAGAAACCATTCAAATAAAATTGCATCAATATAAGTAAGATAATTGCATGAAAAGATATTTGAGGCATAAAATTAGAACAACAGGGAAATAAGTTGGATAGGTTTCTCAGAGGATGAGCAACAATTTTAGTACGGGGTATGATGGCCCTCCAAATTAGACATAAATGAAGGCTCATCTAAAATTTCCTAGGAAAATAAATGTTATATTAAATCTCTCCTTCTACACTTAATAATGTTTTTTTAACGTTAAATTGTTCTTAGGAAGGTTTAGAGGTAATTTCATAATATGTGCCTATTATTATTTATTTTTGCAAAGTATTGAGAGAATAAGGAGAAAATTTTGAATAAGATAATACAAGGACTTTCTCCTTAGTACAGGATGGATCAATATTAGATAATAAATGAGCTTAATATCATGAAATTATTGACAAATTCTAGAGCTCCGCTAATTGACAAAATCTAGGACTCTGTTCCCTATTATTTAATGCAAATTCCTAGTGTTCCAATCAAATCCACTATTTGAGGGATTTTGGAGGGGAAAGCTTTCTCCTTTCAAGGATAATGCTTCTCCATAAATTTGTGTACGTACCAATTCGAATTTTCCTTTAGTGACATGTATTTCTTAGTCTTCTTGTGGAGAAAACTTGTTATTTAGTAACTCCACTTTCATTTCTAGCAGGGATGTACTTGGATGGGTTCAAATAATGAAGTTTGATGCCATTTTTGGCCTCTAAAACTTGTTTTCCTAAAAATAAATCTGATGTTTTTTGGTCTTGGCCATCCCAGGAGCCTCAAATCCCTCTTGAATAATTTCTTTATTTCCTTTGAATGTCTTTTTCACTTGCATCTATTTTCTCTGCATTTACTATTCATGCTTCTCTTGTTGTCGGTTACATTGTTTAAATGATTGAAGTGAGTTGATTTTCAGGTTAATTATAGATTCACAAGAATGATGAATCATTATAACATCTTTTAAAGGTCATTTTCATCATTGAGCTACTTGGATTGGTCTACTAGTTCACAAATCTAGAATTTCTGGAAATCCCTTATAGAAAAATAGTAGTAATTTTTACTACATTAGATGTGGTTAATGAGCTTCATTGAGTTTATTACACTTGTATTTGGTCATTAACAAAATTCAAGCTAATAAAAAAAAAAACACCCCATATCATTTTGCCTTTATTAGGTTAGGCATTTGGTGAGTTAACTAGCTCACTAGTTCTTGAATTTCCAGTTTTTAGAGTACTATTTTTTTGTTATTTTTAGCATGTGTTAGCAGGGTTATTTTGTAGTGATTCCACTTGGAATGGAGTCCTAATACATCCTACTTAATAAAAAAGAAAATCCCATCCCATTTGCATTTGATTTACTTGGGCCTTTGACAAGTTATCTCCTCCTGTAGCAAAACATGGTCCCCTATAACACCTCCTATAGTACTCTTGTAGCATGTGTAAACTTGACCATGTCTGCTTTGAAGGCTTCATTTCTGTCCCTTAGGCTTGAATAATGACTGTTAGGCTCCAAAACCATGGTTTATTAAGAGAAAAAACCTCTTAAGCCTTGCCTCTTGTCCATTGCAATTCACCTCTGCAGACTGGGTTAGTGGACAAATTCATGACTTGAAGAGAGCATAATGATTATTTTCATGATTACTTTATGAATCACCTTGTGAACTCTATTGACAAAATTTATCTTGAATGCAGTGATTGAAGAATGATTTCATTCTTTTTCATACACTGTAAGATTTGGTTTCCATTTCCAACATTGTTATTTCTATCTCATAGACTAGGCTTCCTTTTGATGTACCATTCACACTCTGCAAATAGGTTAGTGTTTACATTTCTACAAATAGTATTAACATTTACATTGATGCAAAGTGGAATATCCCTTCCTTTATACAAAATTAACTAAGATTTATTCTCTACAAAATTAATTAGGTTTCGTTTCTATAAATAGAGTAACATTTCCATTTCTATAACCAGTTTAGGCTTAAATTTCATGGAATTCACTTCATTACATCAGATCAACGAAATAATGACACATTGCATGCTACACATATAGTGTCGACACCTCATAAGTGTGTACGAAACACATATTGATAATTTAAGTTGGTGGCCTTTGGAGTTGCAACATTCTCATTGAAATACTTGGGCTCATCTTAGATGAGAGGTAAGAACCTACATACCTCTTCAACATACTAAAATTGGATTGACCTCGTGAGGAGTTAGGGAAAATAGGATTGCATTGAATGAATAGTGAAGAAGAAAAATGTGATTCCCCCAAAGAAAATAACTGTGCAAGTAGAAGAGGATGAGGGAGGAAGAAGAAGAATCAAGATTTGGACATAGTAACATATACACATGAGATCATATCAAAAGTTGAAGTTGACTCATCCACTTAGGGAGAAACACTTAAGAAGAAAGGATAAGGTAAAATTGAACTACAGAGGTAAGCATCCCTTGAATCATTTGTGTTGGGTACACATAATAAGGAGGTGGAATTTTATGAACCTTTGATCTTAGGGATAAGACACAGAGTTTCTAGCCCATCTGTATCAGTAGGGGAAGGATATGAAGGGTTGATAGAGGGACAAGGTGATATAGATGAACATGATTTAAAATAAAGTCTAGAAGAATAACCACTTGATAAATACATCCTAGATTTAGATAGTGTTGTGAAACAACTTGTTGAGAATTCTATTGCAGAGGGTGTTGTGAAATCATTAGGACCACCTGGATAATCTGAAGAGTTTTAGAAACCTGAATAGATTGAATATCATGAGCAATCCCTATCACCAAAAAAGACAAAAATACCCTCCATTAAAGGAGCCACCTATAATATCTATAGAAAACCATCAATTTTTTAGGAAAAACCAAATGATAGGGAGCTTAGTTACCACCTTTTAGTTCCCCATTGGAAATAACCAAGGACAAGCCCCAATGAAGAACATCCCTTTATCTACAATTCCTACTTTCCAGGTTACAATCATTGCATATTTGAATACATTTCTCTTTGAATTCAATGTAATCTACAGAAGATATGATTATACCATCGATGTGAGAATATGGGACTTAGTGGGGCATCCATTACTTCCTGGGATGGGATAAACAATGCCTTTTTAGAAGTGTATCAAGACTACTGTCATTATAGAGATTAGAAGGAAGAGTTATTCAGAATAACTCAGACACTAGATAAAAATTTGGTGAGTACATTGAGCACCTTCAGTGTAATTTATAGATATCTCAACATAGTAATTTGGACAAGGAAATAGTCAAAACATTTATGATTAGAGGAATGTAGGACGATTTCCTTGATACATTAAATGTTTTGGGGATAGGAGATATATCCAAATAACCTGTTGATGGAAAAAAATACCCCCCATCAACATATAAGGGAGACCACCCAGTCGGAGCCCCAAATTAAACCCTTTCTCATTGATAATGGTAGTTTCGACTGCTTATGGGTCCAACTACCTAATTACCTAAGACTACCTTAAATTTAAACTAGCCTAATCTAAGTGTTAATCTAACCTAACTAACCTATATGATATTAAGTTAAGGTAATAATGTTCATTAATCCTATATGGTACTATGTTAATTAGGTGTTAATACTACTCTTGGAGCTTAGTTACCACCTTTGAGTTCCCCATTGGAAATATCTAGGGACATATGCCCCAATGAAGAACATCCCTTTATCTATAACTCCTACATTCCAGGGTACAATTATTGCAGATTTAAATACATTTCTATTTGAATTTGATGTACTCTATATGAGATATGATTATACTATCAATGAACATAAATTAAAGTTTTTGAGAAATTGAATTCGGATGATCCACAATGTTCTTCATTCTTTTGTCAACGTTTCGAGTCTATACCAACAAGACTCATCATCAGGACTTTTTTTTGATATACAGAGAGGAGGAAAGCGAGAAATAAATAATGTCAAGGAGGGCAATGTGTGTAAGCCGACTTTTTATTTTATCTTAATTTACTTTATTTATTTATTACTAATGTCTATTATGTTATTATATTTATTAATTAATTTAAGTTATTATTGTTTATTCTTATATTAGTTTATTTATTGTTGTATTAATATTATTCACTTATATATTTGATCTGTATATATTAATCATTTTTAAAATTTTTTATTTATATGTATGTGTATAATGTTTTATTATTTTATTATATTCCATTTATATAGTTGTATAATTGTATTTAATAATTTTTATTTTATATTAATTTAAGTTATATTTTATTATATTTATCTTATTCTTATAATTGCATTAATTTTATTCTCCTAATTGTATTAATTTCCCGGTATTATTATTAGTTTTTATGTTAAATATATCGATTAGTTTGAAAATTTTTAAGTTATTATAATTGTTTATCTATTAAATTATTATTATTTATGCTTTATTGTTTATTAATTAATTGATTATATACTTAGATATATATGTATTTTAATTTTTATTAATTTATTTCATATTATATTTAATCTTGAAATCAATTCTTATATGTATGTATCTATATGATTATATTTACCATTATTCTATATAAGTATCATAGTTGTTATAATTTATTTGAATTTTATTAGTATTTATTAAATTATTTATTTGATTTTTTGATTGTATTAATCTTGTTTTCATGATTTTGTTGATTTATTATATTAAGTTTATATGAATTTTGTTATGATTATTATATTTAATGATTTTTTTTATCACATATATATAAGTTTACCTTTGTTATTTTGTTATATTATTATACTAGTATTAATAGTATTATATTTAACTTATTAATTAATTATTATATTTTTATTTTTATTTTTATTAAAATATGAGATTATATTGTTGTTTCAAAGGGAGGAAAAGGTTTTTAGGTTAAGGGGAAGGATTTTAATTAAGCTGCTAAACATTATTGTTCATTGAGGAACCAACTAGATGAAAGGGTTAAAATTTTTATAGACAGGGAAGATGGGGGGAAAAGGGGGGAAAAGGTAGGGAAAGTTTAATCTATGGGGGAGAGCAGAGGATTCCAGTTTTTACTAATTTCCAAGCTTCCATCTCTATTAAGGTTTCGAGGGTGTTTAATGATCTCAATGGATCATCCGAATTCAATTTCTCAAAAACCACTCCACAGAAACCTACAAACTAAGATAAATTAAAGTTATTACCTGCTACACTAAAGGGAGCAACACTAAGATGGTTTATGGGACTCAGTGGAGCATCCATTACCTCCTACGATGGGATCAAGAAGGAATTTTTAGAAGTGTATTAGGACAACTCTCATTATAGAGATCAGAGGGAAGAGTTATTCAGAATAACTCAGACATGTTGGGTCACAGGAAAAGGTATGTTTTTACCCTTACATTACTTCATAAATCACTTACCTCTATGTATTTTTCTTCATTCCTGGAAAGGATTTGGAAGAAAAGATTGTGAAAGTTAGGTAAAATCAATCACTAACAAATTGCATGTTTTTAGCATGAGAAGAGTAAATTTTGTTTCTTTTTATGCACAGGAAATCAGATTTGGACAATTGTTGTTCAGTCGATAGAACGACAACACCAAACTAGGAGAGAAAATTGTTCCTTGGTTATGCGGGCTAGCGAAAGATAATACAGAAGTCCTAATTCAACAAATAGAAATCTGATCATTTAGCGACAAAATCCTGAGGATCTCTTGATGCTTAGGATTTTCTTTCATCCATTAGTTTTCCATTAGACTATATGATGATGATGGGTGAAAAGGATCGAGACTCTTACCTGTTATTGTACCTTTGCATTAAATAGAGCATATTTTGACATTACAGTAATTTTGTACTTTTGCTATTTAAATTAATGAGAAATACAAATATTCTCTCTTAATCATGTTCTGAGTTTTATTAGCAATAACTTCTGGAGGCTTTAGGCCCAACCACTAGAAGATTCACTACTCTTTTGTGTTATAATTAATTCCTTATTTTCTACAAATCTTTATTACTGTTCTTTTACAGAATCAAGTTACTCTTTACAGTTTACATTTTCATTTTGAAATAGATCCTTAAAGGTTGTTACTTTAACATCATGAATAGGTGAAACTGTGTCACATCTAAATGTTGTTATTTTAATGAATTGTGTATATTAAGCCGAGTGTTACAATTGATTGATGTTCTTTCCAATTTATGCTAAAGATTGAAGTAGTTACTTGTTGTTCTATTGTTGTAGTATTTCTTTCCATCTACTAGATTGGACAGTAGCCCATTAGATATGGTTTCTTTTAGTGCACATGCTTGAAATTCCTTTCCTTTGCAAATTAGTTATGATTGGATCTAGATTTATGGTTTTAGTATGTTTTAATATTTATTCTTTGAATTGTCTTTGATTGAACTTCGAGAATTAAGGATTTTTCAATACATTATTTCAATGATTTGATGAAGTGTTGAATCATTTAGTTAAGTAACAACCTCTGATCTCTATTGCACAGATAGTGCCGACACCTTTGAAGTAAATAGATGAATCCCAGGTTGATAATGTCATGTAGGAATTAAGATTGATTTAAATAGTCATCTTAGTGCACCAACATTTTTGTATTGTTGTTGGGGAGGTTGTCAAAGATAATAGTTAATTTGTGTCTCTGAAGAGAATTGGGTATTAAAAATGGGAGGTAAGAACCTACATACACAAGAAGTAAAACACTTGCTCCTAGTGCCCGCTCTTAGAAGATGTGCAGAGATTGTGTAGGAATGAATGACTAGGGGAAAAAAGATACCAACAGATCATAAATGACTCCCAAAAACCACCAAAGCCTAAGGATCGACAACCCTTGGGAGACCAACCTTTATAGATGAAATCATTCAGAAATATGAATCTCAGGTGTCAGTTGGACCCCGGACAACATATGGAAAGGGATCTACTTTGATCACTCAAGATGAAATCACCAAGTGCAGCTTATGCCAAGATCAATAGTAGAAATGAAGGATCTAATAAAAGTTTCCAAAGTCCAAATAACCAATACTCCGGTTCATCATAAGAGGGAAAATCATGTAATTTGAGATAAGGAGAGGGAAAAACCAGTATAGATGCTAAGGCAGAGCCACAACCGTATGAATTAGGATCTCATGTGATCCCAGATATGAGCAGTGCAGCAAAGCCCCTTCAAATTATGAGTGCTCCACCCACTCATATAACACCCCCTGTTGGCCGGATAAATCGTTCTTGTGGACGAGACAAATCTCCCTAGTATCAACAGATATCTAGTAACAAGCAAGACAAGAAAATCTATCTTTCTCTAAACATATTGCGATTCATTAATAAAAACTAAAGAGGTGTTTAAGAACCTACCTTAATTCCAATGCTAGCTTGTGGGGGCCATGCTCCAATAGCTCCGAAAGAGTTTCCTTTTAAGAACCTGCAATCACAAACAAGCACACATCAAATAACACCTGCATAGCTAATATAATAAATCACGTTCATCATGGTGATCAAGGAATCCATGAAATAAACCATAAAACACAACTTATTCAGAAAAATAAACTTGATTGTATTAACTTTGAAATAGAAGAACTTTACAATATTTGGTGCCTTGATGTTGTACAAGCTCTTCCCAAGGTCCAAACAGGAATATCCTCTACTTTGAAAAGCCTCACTCTCTTCCAAATGAGATAAAAGGGTATGTAATCTCTCCTCTCAAAAGCTCAATTAGGAAGATTAAGTTCCAGCAGCATTTACCCTAAAAAATATTCAGCTTTCAACCTCCCAAGTAACCAGCCCAATGCTTCATTTTATAGTGCAAAGGAAGGAGGTTACATGTCCACCATTGAAGGGATAGAGTCCTCCTTCAAAGGGATAAGCTCCTCACATCAAGGGGTTAGCTCCTTAAGGTATGGGATGCATGAACCCTCAAGGAGCAAACTTACCACCTCAAGATTCCCTCTAGAAGCTTCCAGAAATGACTCAAAGTGAGTTTTTAAGAATGTACTTATGCCTTTTTGACTTTTATAGGGGTCCACACCCATAACACAGAGATAGAGTGATCAGGTGCGCAGGGGACATGACCAATAGACACGGTACCACAAGTAATGCTAAGAGAAAGTGCAGAACCAGAGTTTTAGAGATTTTTAAGGTCTTTCTCTTATTTTCAAGGCTTGATATGAAGAACTAAGGTTTAAGACTTGCAAAGGAGGAAGGTATAAGTGGTGATAGACTCACATTGATTTCAAAATGTCAAAGTGACAATTTTTGCGCAATAGATTGCCCCCTAAAGTGCGAAGTCTGTAATAGATGAGGATGGTTTTGTCATCTAAGAAGAGTGAAGTACTTTATCATTTCAAGGATCTTCTTGTGGATACCCTGGTCGGAACTTTTAAAAACATTCAATGCAAAATATATATATATATATGGACATATCATTGCTGAGGTAGGCATTCCCATACTCAAATCAAAACTGACTAGAAAACTATCTAAACTGCTCTGATACAGGATTGATTTCGTAGTACATCACAAGTATAGACATATGTAGACACAGTATGGGCGCAACCATCTGCTTATGAATAGTCCACTATATAATGAATAACAAAATTCCTCGCATCCTAGATGGTGATAACTAGATCCAGGGTCTTGATTTCTGTTTCCCGAACTAGTACGATTCTATCCATGTGAATGAATGTGTCGAAGTTGAACATGGTAGAAACAACTTGATTACCAGTGAATGATGTGAACTATTAACAAGTGTGAGAGAAACCACCAATAATGTCAATGGCCCTCAAAGCACTCAGTATAATCCATGAAATGTGAGTAAATGAGTCGATGTCGAACACGTCACAGAATCCTTTGATTGAAGGTCCATGATGCAACTCGTCATCAAAGGCGAGAAACCTGCCATTGAGGCACGCAGATTCCAAGGTACTAACGATTCCTAGATCATCTTTCTAGATAATGAGTTGGATTCGATAGAAAGTGATCCGTTGTAGGCAAGCCCACAACATGAAATCATAGATCAAGTTTTGAAGAAATGTATTTAGCAAGGACTAACTCAGGGATGGTCAAGATGGATGACAGATATTTTGCAAATGAATGGTTTATTTGAACTAACCTCTTGAACACATAACGACACTACAGATGGTTTGGTGACAATTGACCCAAAGCTAATACCCAGAAACCAGCTGAAGACTTTCAATAAGGTTTGATTAACTGTTAGGCAAAGGATTTCCCAACCCAAGTGAACAAAAAGTGCCATGTTCAAGCGTGGTTAACTGCTTCTCTAAACACAAAGTATAACAAACAGGTTCATTTTTATCTCTTTTCCCCCACCATTTCTGGCAAGTACCTCTTTATTTTTGACAAGCTTGAGGAGGATAACATCTGCTTGATTATAAGCTCATCCTTTGGATGAGTCCAACTTAGTTTAAAATTAGAACCCTAAGAAGGAGTGGTCCATTCCTATTTGAAACTGAATAGGTCCTTTACTGTTAAATTTTAACGAGTCCAGTATAGGAGAAACTCAGTGTTTTTCAGTTTTAGGGAGTTAGAAGAAAAACTTAAGAAAACTCCATGGTTGTCCTTTTTCGTAAATTTGTGTCCCCCAAGCCCAAAAAAGTAGAAAATAATACTTGAGAGAACCGCTTGATCATTACGATCAAGGAGTACTTTTCATAATTAGTGCATTCAATCTGAAAAAAGTAAAAAAGCGATCGAAAACATGTCGTTTTATTACCAATATCAAACTTGAAATGACAAAAGTCCAACAATCTTTTGACATTTATACTGTCAGAAAAGAGTTGTAAGTGGACCATCCTTTTAATTCCGTTTTAATGAGTTTAAAAAGAAAAACTCGGCAATCTTTTCATATTTTACGAGCCAGAAAAGAGCTTAAAGAGGACTCCTATGTTTCACTTTTTTGTAAATTTTGAAAGAGTCTGAAAAAGTGAAAAAGTATGTTCTTCGTTGAAAATGATCAATTTTCCCTGAAAATCCAATATTCTACACAAAAACTCAAAACATTACTCATATCTGTTTAAAATTAATAAAAATGCATCAAAAGTGACCTTTTTAAAGTGAAAAATAAACAAATTAAAAATTCATTTATTCAAAAAAACTTATAAAAAGGGCTTTTGTAAATTCATTTTTACCGTTTGACTTCAGAGTGAAAAGTAAGAGCTTTTGGTAAGAAACTTCCTATGAATATTGCGGAAAATCCAACCATTGGAATCGAGAACCGTCCGCTCTAAGTAATCCACATCATCCTATCTTGCATTTCAACCATTTAATTTTCATTTTAGGGCTTTAAAATTGATTTTTTAGGAAAAATTTGGTTAAAAAATCGCTCGCGGGGGATCCGCAGGGGCAACATGTGGCCCCTACGGACCCCAACTTTTTCGTATACAGGAAAAAGTTGGGGTCTTGCACCTATTCTTAAGGAAGAGTGTGAACCTACGCACTGTCCCTAACTACCGGGTGTGGACCCCGCGAAATACGTTTTAAATCCCTAATTTTTTCATTTCCGCCCAAAAATCTTGAAATTACAATTTTCTAATCTGCCTTTATTGCAATGTAGATATACAAAATGCTTGTTTGGAGGGAACAGGAGCACGAAGATGTGGATCTAGCCGTATTAATTCATCCACCTTCAATACAGGCATTAAAAACATGCGGACTATTTCAATTTTGGGCCATACCCGGCATGAGGGCTCAGGTAGACTTTCTACAATGGCTGGTAGATAGGTGGAGCACATAGGACCAGTGTTTCATAATTGGTGGCCACTGGCTCGAAATCGAGCTAGAGGACATTTATTTCTTGATTGGTTTGCCCAAGAGAGGTGAAGGATTATCTCTATTTGGGACTAGGCTAGGTGGTCAGTCTGTCGCTAGTATCCGACTAGAGTTTTGTAATGTCCAAACTATGGAAAAACGGATAGATATTAAAACTATCTCCTGTCCTAAACTTAAAGTGATCACATTTACTATCACCAGGCTATGTGGGAGTGCAGCATTGCATCTAGCTACTGGATCCCAAATGCGAATGGCAGTAGACTATTTCTGAAGCACCATCTTCAACTGGTGTGATGTTGTGTTGGCGAATGTGAAACGGCAACTGACTAGGGCAAAGAACGGACAACTAAAGAACTTTGGATATGGTTTCTTAGTTGTGATCTTTGGCCTAGAGAGGGTCCCTATGTTGGTCCCACAACATCTTTCCGTTGAGGCTGGACTTCCTCGAGATCCTAGGATTATGCGCTGGGTTGCAGTGATGGCCCGTCATCCTGAGGAGGGTATAGAGGTTGTCCGATTTCCACCTAAATATTTTTGTTGGTTGGGGAACCAACTTTTTGTGATTCAGGATTTTCCATATGCTAGGATGGATTATCATGGTGATCTAGACATCGCTCTTACACTAGGAGAGCAATGGGATGATTCAGGTAAAATACTTTTAACATTTTTTAAATTTTTAACTAGTTTTTTTTTGTTTATAAATCGTCCAAAACTGATAGTAAAAAGTTTTAAATGAAGATGTGGGTCCACGGCGACTAGCCGCTCTCCCGCCCTATGAGAGAAGACACCCTGCTGCCGCAGCACCGGCCCCACAGGACCAATCAACAGAGACCCTGACTGAATTGGAGAATCATCTAGAGTGATTGACAGTAGATATCCCAGAGACTAATATAGATGATATCCCTCTTAGGTTACAACGCTATGTGATTGGGATCCGAGGACCTTTTAGGAGGTTCCTTTGTAGGGTAGCCCAACCAGTGGTTTCTTATCGTGATCATCATCAGGGATAGGATGATCACCTTTGTAGACTCATATTACATTTTATATCTTTTTGTGCTATCATTTTTGCCGATTATAAGGTATTCTTCAACCTATGATCGAAGACGATGTATATTTGACACACTTCTATGCTATGATATATCACTATTACTGGCTATCTTGTATAACATGTTTATGGAATGTTTTTAAATTTACTGTATTGATTATTGCAAATGTCTATTTAACATTTGAGAAGCAACTGCATCTGCTAATGTATTTAAATATCTTGGAATATGTTGATATTCAATGTAGTCAAATTCACGTTCCAAGAGATGAACTCTAAAAAATAATCTTGATAACACTGGATTTCTAATGGCATAAACCCTATTAAGCTGTAATACAACGAGTTGAGAATCTAAACC